>WNWU01000042.1:1244290-1276681 GCA_012654045.1 Ptyas mucosa | reverse complement strand
GCAAAAACGTAAAATGTGAGGACAGTCGTAAGTTCAAGGACTGGTCAAAAGTGCGAGGACCAGTCAAAAATTACTTTTTCAGCCCTCTGAGTAATCCATATGCACAAAAGGACTACCCAGAGGGTTGAAAAAAGTGATTTCTGACAGGTTCTCGCACTTTTGACCAGTCTTTTTTTATTTTGAAATTTACCAGTAACATCTGCATTTCCCACCCCCAGCTTATACTCGAGTCAATAAGTTTTCCCAGTTTTTTGTGGTAAAATTGGGGGTCTCGGCTTATATTCGGGTCGGCTTATACTCGAGTAACAGCTCTCAAAAGAAACCAGCATGGCCACATAAAGAACTCTCTGACAAATTAAAGGACAAAAAGGACACATATAAAAAGTGGAAAGAGGGGCACATAACTAAGGCAGAATATCAGCAAATAGCCAGAGACTGCAAAGATGAAGTGAGGAAAGCTAAGGTTCAAAATGAACTAAGGCGACAAAAGTCAAACATAACCAAAAAAACAACAACACCCCATCCTTCTTTCAACATGTAAAAAGCAAGAAAAAAGTAAAGGAAATGATTGGTCCATTAATGGCAAGAAGGGAGAAAGCAGAACTGCTTAACTCGTTTTTGGCATCTGTCTTTACACAAAAGGAAAAAACAGTCCAATCTATCAAAAACAGTACCGTAAAAAACAGATTAGGAACACAAGTTAAAATAGGCAAGAAAATGGTAAGTGAGCACCTGTCCACCCTAGATGAGTACAAATCACCAGGACCAGGTGGATTATACTCCAAGATTCTGAAGGAACTGGCAGACATGATCTCAAAACCACTAAACTATATCTTTCGAAGATCCTGGAGCACCGGGGAAAGATCCAGGAAACTATAAACCTATCAGCCTGACCTCAATACTTGGGAAGATTCTGGAAAAGATAACCAAGCAATGAATCAACAAACACCTAGAGGCAAACAAAGTCATAACCAAAAGCCAACACAGGGTTTGTCAAACAGATCATGCCAGACAAATTTTATTGCATTGTTTGACAAGAAAAAATTGCAGACTACAGGTCCATTTGCACTTCATTTTCAGATGCAGACAACACAGACATCCTGAGCCTGCCTTCAACAGTGAAGGGACACAGGGCAAAAAACATCTTGCAGCCAAGAAGGCTCCACACCCATTTGCGCTACTCAGGTGACCTGGAGGACCGAGGTAAACCTCCAAATGGCCTCAATGACTTTCTAAAAAGAATGCAAATAACCATCCATCTGCAAGGAATATTAATCCTTCCATTCCCCACTATTCAGTTAGAGCTGAAGAAGCTTTTTGGATGAGAAGCGAAACATCTTCAAAGAAAGAACAAGAAAGTCCAGTTGCCTCCTGAAAAAGCACCTTTGGGTCAACCATGACCTTAATGACTGAGAATCTCCATAGACTTGACAGAGTTGTTATTGTGGGAAAAATAGGAAGAAGTATTATATATGTTTTCTGCCTTGAATTATTGATTAAAAAATAATAAAGGTGGAATACAAATCTAATCAATCAGGTGGACTTTATACATTTAAAAGCCTAGTTTCTCAATTCCACAAATATATTCTTTTCTTTAATACTATTAAAGGCCAGAGAAACTACAGAGTAGACTGCTTCCTTGTCCTTGTGTCCCCAAAATATCAAATAATTATATTGGACATCCCTAGGGATTCAGACAGCCATCAAAATCAATGGAACTTTATTGTAAGCAAACAAGCATAGATTGAGGAGTTATACCATAGGAAATAAATGTTTTAGTGATTATTTTCTCATCGGTCCCGGTTAATATTTTATTCATTTCTTGTGGGTCACTTCTAAGTCTTTTTTGTATTTTGTTTGGATTTGTAAATAGGGCCACCAATCAATTTTAATTCCTTCTTCCAATAATTTTTGTCTGGATTTCAAATTCCCTAGTCCATCTAGCAATCCTTATATGTCACTATTTTATTAAAGTCAATTAAATTGGGGTATTCCAAGGCTTCCATTGTCGACACCCATCTTGGGATTTTTGGATAGAAGTTCCTTTTAGTTTTCATCCAAGTTTCTAGCAGTACTTCCCTCACTTGATGCCTCTGAAAGTACTTATGTGCTTTGTCTTTTCCATCCCAGATGAAGGTGTGCCAACCTTTCTGTAAGTCATGACCCTCAATTGTTAAAATTCTTCCATTTTTTTGGTTATCCATTCTCTGAGGCATATTTTTTACTGTTTCTCATTTGGTTTAATAAAGAGAATGTGCTTTTTAAATTTCTTTCAGAGAAGAAAAGGATAGATGACATTTTAATAGATGTAATGTAATATTATTTCATGCATTTAGAATTAAAGTGATCAAGAAATGTGTCTGCATGTTCTGATTTCCATTGTACAATGGAGTTATATCATTCCATTGTTTCATTTCAATGGTATTTTGTTAGCATACATAATTTTGTATGCTGCCTTGAGCCTTTTTGATTTGTAATGCTTATAATTATAATATTTGTATTGTGCTTAATGTTGTTATTACACACAATGGTGTGAATGGAGCTTCAAAATTGTTGATTGGCATTCAGTAATATATAAAAAATAGCCTTATGTGCGTATATTGTTAATCATAATCGGTGCTGTAAGGTGACAAGAGTCCCTTGGGTGGTTGGCTATATTAAATCTCAATAATAATAGTAATAATAATAGTAATAATAATAATACCAACAATAAAAATGTGTAGCAGATTTTTTTCAGATTTTTCAAGGCTGTCATTTTGAAGCTGTCATATATATATTGAGGGAGGCTGGCCTGAAAGAAAATTTGAAAGTTCCAAAGCTGGTGAAAGAAACATCAATAACCTGCATTATGCTTCATTACTTTGAGAGCTGAAAATGCAGGTATTCGTTCATGTGATTATTATAGGGTGTAATACTTTTGGGAGTCAGAGACAATGGAAGGAATTAAATGAAATAAAACATTGAAGTAAAAGAGAGGAAGAAAAGTGCTTTTGAAGTTGAGGATAGAGATTGATATGGTAGGAGGGGAATACAACACCATGAGCTCTTATCTGGATTCTACTTAAAAAAAAATAGATGTAAAAACCATACTAAAAAGCACAGGATGCATGAAAACAATAGGTACTTTGGAAATGTAAACTGCTTCTGGACAAATTTTTTAGTGGAACTTTGCCTAAATTGCTCATCCTGAGATAAGGCTAGCAGCAAACAGAATTTGCTGATGCTTTCAGGTAATTTTAACTTGAATATTTTAGATAACAACTGTCTTAATCCTATTTCTATTATGTTTATGAGTGAGCAAAAATAAAACAGCAACATTTGACTTTGGAATTCCTATACCAAAGGACCTTTGGCACTTACAGAAATTTCTTCAAGCTATTTGGTGCTCCTTGAAGCTAGAAGGAACTCTGGGAATCATATACTGAATGGATGCAATTTGGATGCCCTATTGAGTACAAACCTTAACTGTGCTGTATTATTTTCAATAGCATGCATTGTCTAATCTGTTTTCCCAATATTTGGAGGAGGATAAACATATTAGTGTCCTTAAATGTCCATAAAATGTAATTATTGCATATAAATGGCATCTATGTATGAATCCATACAATTCAGGTGCAAATGCAATTCAGGTTTGCTATTCTTTACTTAACAGGTTATACAACTATGTCAGCCTGCTTAAATGAATTGAGACTTATATAATAAACAAATTTCACAAATACCTCAAATATCCAGGTAAACAATATATGACCATGTGTATGTCATTGGACCATATGTCCCATTATTCTTCAGTACAAACCATCTTGGTTATAGAGTTGGAATTATCACTTGGATAATTGTGGACCAGATGCTCATCTCTGTTAAATACATTCACCGATCTGGAGAAAATATGCTGGATATCCTTAGCTTGTAGAGTTATAAGGGTGAAACTATAACCTATTATTTGCTTGTCCCAGGTTTGTGTATTGCATCATTGTCCTAACCAGCTTTCCTAAGTTCTTCAGATCTTCAACTTTGGAGGAACTGTACTGCAGAAACAGCACTGCTACCTCTTCTCAGTGTTGTATGCATTTTGTTTAAGATGTTTTAAGTAACTTTTTGAAATGAAGCCAGAAGGGAATTAACTGATGGGAAGCAATTTCTGGCAGTCTGCAATTTGATCATCATGAATCTCCTATGCCTATTAAAGCTACATCTTAGCATTTGTTTGAATGGCAAACACTGCTGGCAGCATTTGAGATGTTGTGGTAAGACTTTGGAAGGCCAAGACCTCTGTGTCCTACAAAAGTAAGCAAAAAACAAAACAAAAATAGTTTATACCTAGTATCTATAGCCTCACCTATAAAAGAGAAGGCTCTTATAAGCAGAAAAACCAGTATGCCAGGAAGTAAGGATGTTCCTGTGAGATTATTAAACACAGTGATGCATAATTAGACACTATCAACCTGGAAGTGCTTTTCAAGCCATTATCTTCTGATAAACCTAAACGTTGGTGTTGCCAAAATTACCAGAAAAGGCAGTGCTACTTCCTTGGGTTGCTTCAAAATTAGGACTATATTCCATGAGTGTGCATACCAAAAGCAGAGACGAAGGGCAGGGCAGGCCTAATGCACTGACTACTTGAAATGACAGCCTAATCTCTGCTTTAGCTTTGGTAATTCTCATATCAGAAATATCCCAGGTCAGAGAAGACTGCAGCAAAGAGAGAAGTCTGTTCATATGTTATGCCAATTCATGATTTATTAAGCTCTGACACTTAATAAAGTGATTGGACCTGCACAACATACTAAGCTATCTATCAAATGCTAAAACATGTAGTGGTTGAGTTTATATTAAGCCAAAACCAAACAAGCCAACATACAATTTAATAAAGTGTATAAATCCAGTGCTGAATATTTAACTTAAGTGTTTATGTGTACTATTACTCTATGAAAGCACTGCAACAGTATAATTTTCAACACTATTCAGCTTCTGATTGTTCCAATATTATTTTTGCATAAAGCAATTTATGCTTTATACTCTTATGCAACAAAAACTGGTTCCACTTATAATAAAAAGACTCATAATTGGATTAGTCTCTAAGAAGTGTATCAGAGATCAATAGATTTAACCAGCTTAGGTATCTGATTTTTAAAGATGCCTTTATTGAATATCACAAGAGTTATTAGAAAATGAAAGCCTCCTCAGAACTGCCTTCCTATTTTATGTACATATATCTGATAATAAATCACCCAAGATGAAAATCAGTTGTTGTTTTCCAACAGTTTTTCATACTGCTTCCAGGAATTGCTTTTTATTTATTCTCAATAGGGCATTTAAAATGTTCTCATACAACTTGTTTGTATATTATGTGTTATGCCATTCATTTGCATAGTGCTTTAAGTGCCAAACAACATATTGATAATTTAGAAAAGAATAACACAATTTTCTACATTTTTTCCACAATTTTTTCCATAATTACAAAGAATAACAGGAAAACAGAGTTGGAAGGCCCCTATAACTCTGTTATTCTGTTATTCTTTTCTTTTACCATTACAGAAAATAAGTGCCTCTGAGTTTCTCTGGTTGAGTTTTCACTGATTCAGAGGCTTAATTATGATAAGAGCAAAGCATACTATGGGCCAAGATCTTTTGCTTTTATTCTTAGTTCTATGGTGCCTGCAAAGATTACAAATAATAGCCTGAAATATTTTTAAAGATGAAAATGTCATAAGTTTCACGCATATTAAACCAAGTTTTTCAAATCTGTTTTGTTGAACAATTCAGTGTCCTGGATTCATGCAAAACTAGACCATAATGTATAACTATAACATGAATTGCTTGGTGTGACTTTGTATGTAATGAGAACCAACTCATTATAGACGGTTAATATGATTCTGAACACAAGTGTAACAAAAAGTTAGTTGAAATAAGTTTATCTCCATAGTTGCCATAGTCTCATAATTTACAATGATTTTTAAATTTTCTGGCTTTCCTATTCTCTTTTCACCATAAATACATGTAAGTCTATGTGTCTTCCTCAACAATCTGCACTTGCACATACAGTATGCAGACAGTATATGCTGTATGGCCTAGAAAGAGCCAAAATTAATCCTGAGCATTTTAAGGCTAGGAAAAAGAATGAGTGGGATGTCTGTGTCCATCCCCGGTGTTGCGTATGGATGTTCCTTATGCAAGGAAGCAAGAGCCACTGATTGGTCAATCAGCAGCAATTCGCTGGTGGGAAATCAGGACCTGCCGATTGGTCCATGCACTGACAGCTGAGTATAAAAGAGCTGTCAGTGCCTCAGAATCTCTCTCGCTCTAGCGGCTTCCGGTGGCACCGCAGGCGCTGACAGATGCTCCTTTTGGATCATCAGCCCCGCGATTTCGTTAAAACTGCTAAGACAGCGCAAATCAGCTGTCTGGTGGTCTGGAGACCTTCCCCTTGGGAGAAGAGAGGAAGGCGAGCAGCCGGACAAAGGTAGAGCTACCCAAAAGCCCTAGGAGCAATTCTGGGGCTTGGAGGGTGAGAGATCCCTGGTAGTCCGACTGAGCTCCAAATCCGGGATTTCTTTGATTCAAGCAGAAAAAGACGCCGCGACCACCCCTGCAATCAACATTCAGATTCAAAATAACCTCTAAGCAGGCAGAACAAAAACAGGAGTCCTAGCAACTGCAAGTACTGAACTTTAACTCTGTATCTATATTTCTTCCTTCTAAGACTTTTAAAACGAAAGGAAAAATGGCACCTGAACTGACAGGGCGTGAAAGTGAAAGTTATAGTGAAAGTGATTGTTAACATCGTTAGCGCTTCTAAGGCTGTTTAAGATTATTGGATTTTACACCAAAGAAAGGAAGATTTAAAGTGGAAAGATTACAGTTTGGACTTTAAATAAACTATAATACTTACAAAAGATTTAAAAACATTTGGACTTACTGATTTGGTTGCTGTAAGAAGTATAAATTGAAAGCTAAAAATGGCTTCTAAGCAAATAAAATCTGGTTTTAAAAGTGCTGGAGGATCTCCAGCACAACCATCAAAATTACAGTCTTTGTCTACTTCAAACCCACAAATATTGACTTTGGAAGTTTTACAGGAATCTCTGCAGGAGGCTTTGAAGCAACAAACTTCTTTTTTAGAGGGGAAAATTAAGGGAGTATCTGAAGAGATGGCTGAAATTAAAGAGGTCATTCAAACTCAGAATAAGGAAATAAGAGAAGATATAGTAATGGCATTTCAGGGTCTGGCAAAACACATTGAATTGTTGGATGAAAGAGTAGAAGAAATTAATCAGTCTAATCTGAATTTGGAAAATAAAATGGATGAAGTTCAGACCAAGGTGGACAGGGCAGATGATGAAGTGGTGATGTTACAATATAGAGTGATGGAGTATGCCCTGAGAGTATGAGGTCTGAGAGAACATAATCGAGAGAACTTGAGAGAGATCTTTGCAGAGGCTTTTGCAAAGGTAACTGGGGAGCAACAAGCAGATGTCTCATTGCAAATTGACAAAATATATCGTGTTAATTCCTGGTTTGCTAGACAGAATCAACTGCCAAGAGACATAGTGATTTACTTTACAATGAGGAGGACCTGAAATGAAATTTTACAAGCTTTCTATAAAAATGAACTTCAAATGGCAGGACAAGAGGTCTTAGTGCTGAAAGAAATCCCCCCCAAAATGTTGAGAAGCAGAAAGGATTTGCTTTTTTGGTGGATGAACTTAGAAACCAACAGATTCAGTTTAGATGGGATGTTCCAGTTGGACTGGTGGTGAATTATATGGGAGAAAGGCATCATCTTAACACAATTTGGAAGGCAAGAAATTTTTATACTAATGTATTAAAGGCTGGATGCCCACCATCTCAGGAAATGAGGAGAAGAAAAGAAGAGCTGGCAATACAGGGACAGAAGGAAAGTAAACAAGCTGCAGGAGAGACCTCACTTATTGAAGAAGATTTATTGCAACTTTTTGGTACTGTTCAACCTTTGGAAGTAGTAGAAAAAAGAGAAGAACCAAAAGACCAAAGGCAGACTCGTGCTGCAGCAAAGCGAAAAGGACAGGATTTAAACACACAGCAAACCCAAATGAAAGCTCAAGAAACTACAAAAAGAGAAGCAGTGGGAGGGGCAAGGCTGAAGAGAAAGGTGCAGGAGGATCTTCAGCTGGCTCTTTTAAAGCTTCAAGGTGCCAAGAATGGCAACTAAATTTTTGACTTGGAATGTCAATGGTTTAAACTCACCACAAAAGAGAAAGAAAATATTTCATTATTTGAAACAGTTTAAAAACGATGTAATTTGTCTACAAGAAACACATATTAGAGTGACAGATCAAAAATATTTGATAAATTCAAGATTGGGGACACATTTTGTTGCATCTGCTCCAGAGGAGAAAAATGGTATAGTTATATACCTAAAGACAGACTTAATGTCAGCAAGTTAAGTTGCATTTTTTCATTGCTGCCATAATCAAAGAGGAAAAAGGGGGAAAAAACCGGAGCGAGCAGTGCAGTTTGAAATTTAGTGCTTGGCATTTGAGATATTGTCCTTCTCCCCCTTCCTTAATAGATAGGGTTACCCAGGTGATGAAGGGAGGGGGACATTCCTGTGATCTGAAGCAGTTGGCAGAAGAGACTGACTTGGAAGATGGCCAATGGGCATTGAGATATTGTGAGGCAGAAGGGGAGGGGTTTGGTTTCGGAGAATCAGTTTTGGCTGCATATGAGTTTAGGTCAGATTGTAAATTCTTTAATAAATGAGAGATTCATCAAAGATTTTGTGTTTAAGAATGAAGTTTATTTGAGATTACGCTGAAACCTGACACTTAACAGCTAAATTAATTGAGGCAGATGCTCAAGGAAGATATATTGTAATTGAATTTTTAATAGAAGGGAAGAAAACACTTCTAATTGGAGTATATGCTCCCAATCAACAGCAAGAAAAATTTTATAAGCTTTTGCATACCAAAATAATATAATGGGATTATAAATCATGTATATTAATGGATGATTGGAACGGAGTATTAGATACCCAAAAGGACAAAAAAGGATTACTTCAAAATACCCAAAATTGTGCAAGATTGCCCAAATCTTTTTTTGATATGATGGATGATATGGAGTTGAGAGATATTTGGCAAGAATGAAATGTGGAAGAAAAGAATTTTACTTTTTTTTTTAATAGACATCAATCTTTTTCTAGGATTGATTTTATATTAATCACTAATGATTTCTTTTCTAGGGTAAAGAAGACAAAGATATGTTCAAGAATTTTATCTGATCATAGTCCGGTATGGATGGAACTAGAGCAGGAAAAGGGAGCTAGAAGGTCTTGGAGGCTAAATGAAAATTTGTTTAGATATGAGGAAAATGTGAAAGAATGTAAAAAACAAATGAAAGAATTTTTTGTTATGAATATGCACAAGGGTACACCTATGGAAATGGTTTGGGATGCAATTAAAGCATATATGAGAGGAATCTTAATACATTTGAATAATAAATATAGATGTAGACAAGAAAAGAAACGGAGGGATTTAGAAGAGGAAATAAAAAAGAAAGAGCAGGCAATTATATTGAATCCAACAGATAAGAAAATAAAGGAAACAATAAATTTGTTGCGAGGGCAGTTTAATATGTTGATGGCAGACCAAGTGACAATTAATTTACAATATGCTAAACATAATACTTTTTGCAATGCAAATAAACCAGGTAGATGGTTAGCCTCTTTGTTAAGGAAAAAACAAAGGCTATGTACTATAGAAAATATAGAATACAAAGATAAAGAGGTATATCAACAAAATATGATTAAAAAAGCTTTTTTAGAATTCTATACAAAGTTATATGCTAGTGATACAATTCAAGGTAAAGACATAGATATTTACAGGAGGAGAATATCCCTGTAATTACACCAGAGAAAAGGGGAGGACTGAACCAACCAATAACTTTGGAGGAAATTATTTTAGCAATTAAACAATTAAAGGGGGGTAAAGCTCCAGGCACAGATGGACTGACAGCTGTTTATTATAAAAACTTGCAGTTAGAAATGGTAGAACCGCTTAAGGAACTATTTTGTAAGATTCAAGCTGGAGGAGATGTACCCCCTTCCTGGAGAACAGCTTTTATTTCATTGATTCCAAAGGAGGACCAAGATCGTAGTCAACCTAAGAATTATAGGCCAATATCGCTTTTAAATACTGATTATAAGATTTTTGCTAAAATAGGTTAATGGTAATCATGTGACAAACGATTCATAATGACCAATCTGGATTTATAAGTGGGAGACAAATGAAATGTAATGTAAGACAAATTGTAAACTTATTGGAATATTTGGAAAGGAACAACCAAGTCCCTGCAGCGCTTATCTTTTTGGATGCGGAGAAGGCATTTGATTGATTGAATTGGCAATTTTTATTGAAAATAATAGAAAAGATGCAGTTTGGAGAATACTTCACACAATCTATTAGGCAATATATCAGAGACAAACAGCACAAATAATAATTAATGGTGGTTTAACAGAAACTTTTAAAATTGAAAAAGGAACAACACAGGGATGCCCTTTATCACCATTATTGTTTATTTTAACTTTGGAACCTTTACTGAATAAAATACGAGGGTCAAATAAAATAAAGGGAATTAAAATTAGACATCATGATTATAGATTAAGAGCATTCACAGATGACTTGGTTGTTACTTTAACTCAACCAGTACAATCAGTTATAGGTTTAATGGATATAATTAGCCAATATAGACAAATGTCTGGATTTAAAATAAATAAACAAAAAACAAACATAATAACTAAAAATATGACAATAAAGCAAAAAGAAGAACTAGAAAGACTAACAGGATTTGAAATAGTAAAAAAGGGTAAATATTTAGGGGTATATATTACAGCTTCAAATGTAAAATTATATAAAAATAATTATGAATTGTTATGGCAAAAAATACAGAAAGAGATGGAGAATTGGGGAAAACTACAATTATCTCTGTTGGGAAGAATAGCAGCAATAAAAATGAATGCTCTACCTAGGTTTTTATTTTTGTTTCAAATGATACCAATACTCAAGAAAGATGAGAATTTGAGGGAATGGCAGAAGGGTATTAATTTTGTTTGGGCAGGGGAAAGACCGAGAATAAAGTTTAAAATAATGCAAGATATACGTGAAAGAGGAGGTCTTAAAATGCCTAATCTAAGATTATACTATGAAGCATCTGTCCTAACAATAATTAGTGACTGGATTAATTCAACAGAAGAAAGAATATTGAATATTGAAGGATATGATTTGTTATATCGTTGGCATGCTTATTTATTATATGATAAAAAGGTGGATAAGACCTTTAAAAGCCATATATTAAGGAATGCCTTGTTACGAGTTTGGAAAAAGTATCAATATAAATTAAATTATAAGATACCTAAATGGGCAATACCCAGACACGCGATAGAGAATATAAGTGTAGAACAAAAGCAAGAGGTGATTACCTATAAAGAGCTTCTTAAAATTGAAGGAGGTATATTGCAGTTAAAAGAAGAAAGAATAATTCAAACTTGGTTTCAGTATGGACAGTTGCAAGCGAGATGGAAAGAAGATCAGAGAATTGGTATCATGCAGAACGAGGAAAATCTGGTAAAACAAATTAGAGATCAAGGTCAAATGCATATAAAAAGATTATATAATATATTGATAGAAATAGATTCAGAAGTGGAATTAGTTAAAGATTGTATGATAAAATGGGCACAAAACATTCAGGAACCAATAATGATGGAAACTTGGGAAAAAATATGGGTTAGAAATGTAAAATTTACGCAAGCACAAAATTTAAGAGAAAATTTTTATAAAATGTTCTATAGATGGCATTTAGATCCTAAAAAGTTGGCTTGTATGTACCTGAATTTGCAATCTAAGTGTTGGAGATGTGATTGTGATGATGCCACATTATCATATATGGTGGACTTGTAAAAAAGTTAAAGCATTTTGGATTAAAATATGGTGGATTACTCAAAATATTCTTAAAAAGAAGATAAAGTTTACTCCACAATTGTTTTTGCTGGGCATAATCACAGATTGTATGGTTATAGAGACTAAATTGATTTTAAATTTAATAACTGCAGCTAGCAGTTATAACTGCTAACTGCACTTTTGGTGGCGCAATACTGGAAGAAGGAAGATTTGTGTACTATTGAAGAATGGACATTAAAAGCGAATTTGGCAGAAATGGCGAAAATTTCAGCATATTTAACCCGACCTTTGGAATGACCTACCCCCAGAGATATGCATGATACCTGACCTCCGGGCTTTCCGTCGAGCCCTGAAAACACATTTATTTCATCTAGCCAGCCTGGCTTGACCCTACTGTTCTGGTTTTAAATTGTAAATTGGTTTTAACTTGGTTGTTTTAAATTGTGGGCCAAAACTATTTAATTATTTTAAATTGTTTTTTAATTTTGTATGCTCTGTTTTTATTTTGGCTGTTCACCGCCCTGAGTCCAGCTGGAGAAGGGCGGTATACAAATTAAATAAATAAACAAACAAACAAATAAATAAATAAATAAATATTTGAAAGATCATTCACAAGAAAGATATATATCGGAATGGAGAAGATGGATTGATTATATTCAAAACAAATATTGGACTAAAAACTATCAAATAGCTTATGAATGAACAGAAAAATTAAGAGTATGTATATTTAGTTAAGTAAAAGGGGAGTTAAAGTGTGAAGGGGGGATAAGAATCCATAGTTAGTTATCTTAGTTTAGCTTATGATTGTTAATTGTTATACCCTGTATTTTGTTCTGGGAAGTTCGGGAGGGGTGCGGATGGGGGTAAGGAAAGGGGGGATGAGGAAATATTTGATTTTTTTCTTCTTTTTTGTAAAACTCTTTTTTAAAAAAAGAATCTCTCTCGCTCTAGCCAAGCTGTAAGCAAACAGAGAGTGTCACGGATAGCCTAATAAACAAGTTTAACTGTTTATTGCCTGGCCTCCTTTCTTCCACCTTGTTCCACGAACGGAACAACTGGTGACAAAGAATGGGATTGTGAGGAGGCAGTCAAGCAGAATGTTGAGCTAAGTCACAGCAACGAGACGTTGCAAAGAAGAGAAAAGCCTCAGACAATTTTTTTTCTCTCTCTCACTGACCATGGCCACCCTTTCTATATTTGCACCTTTCGATCAGGTGAAAGAATCATGGGATTCCTTCATGGATTGTTTTAACTGTTTCCTAGCAGCCAACAATTACAAAGGTTTGCCAGGAGATAGGAAATTAGCTGTTTTCCTCAGTGTTTGTGGGCATAATATGTTCGAGATGGCTAGGGCGCTTCTGGCACCTCAGACCGTCCAAGATGTGCCATGGGAGACATTGTTAGCCATGCTAAAGGGGCATTACATGCCTCTGCCATCTAGGGTAGCAAGGCGCTACACTTTTCGCCACAGATACCAGGAGGAGGAAGAAACGATAAGCCAATACATGGCAGCTCTAAAAACAGCTGCCCTGTATTGTGAGTTTAGGGACCTGGAGGATATCTTGTTGGATCAACTAATCTGTGGATTCAGAGATATCCAATTGCAGCGCAGGTTGTTATCTAGGACAGATGTAACTTTGCAAACTGCTGTGGATGAGGTTAGAACCTCAGAATTGTCTCACAAATCAGCCACTGAGATTAGGAAAAAAATGAACCCTGTAGCAAGGAGGAAATCAGTTATGGTTCACCAGGAGGAAATAGATTCTGATCAGCTGTCAGAAGATGAGGAGGACATTAGTCACCTCAAAACAACTCAGAAGAAGAGGGAAACCTGAGAGAAAAAAGGCACTAGTTCCTTGTTTGGGTTGCGAGGGAAATCATCATCGCTCTACATGTAGATTTAAAAAGATGGATTGCAGAAGGTGTGGAAAAAAATGGCACCTGGCAAGGGTCTGTGGGGCAAACCTGCCAGTGGGTTATTCAGTAAGACCCAGCCCTGAGTTCCAGCCCAGAAACAGACAGGATAAGAAAAGTGAGGAATGTTTTACTATCTACAGGGGTGCCTGCCACCCTGAGCAAGTCATAGACCAGGCTGGTTTGAACTTGAGGAAAAAAATTTTCCTCACAGTTTTAAGTGAGGGGAAGCCCTGTAAGATGGAGATAGACACGGGTTCATCCGTGTCTATTATCTCCTGGAGCACACTTAAACAATTGGTGCCTGCGATGGCTAAGAAACATTTGACATCTTGCCATTTTCGCCTTCATGATTACCAGGGCAGTCACATACCAGTGTTAGGTTGTGTCACACTTAGGGTTCAACACCAGGGATTTAGCTGCCGCCTAAAGACCATTATCATTGATGGGTCGCTACCCAGTTTACTGGGTTTGGAGTGGTTTGATGTTTTGGGACTGGCTGTGACTGGTATTCATGACACCTCTCCTGAGGTATTCACAGAATTAGTCCAAGAATTCTCTGATGTATTCAGTGAAGGGCTGGGAAAATATACAGATACATTCAATTTGGACCCCAAAATTGCTCCCATTTGGCTTAAGCCGTGCCTTTTGCACTCTGCCCACAGGTTGACAAGGAGCTTGACAAATTGCTAGCCGAAGGTGTTCTAGAACAGGTGGACCATGCCCAGTGGGAGACGCCAATCATCATTCCCCTCAAGGCTGAAAGCTCCATACGCATATGTGCAGATTATAAGGCAACTATCAACAAGGCACTGCAATCAAACCCATATCCTGTTCCTGTGGTTCAGCACCTGCTGCTCTCTCTGGGACGTGGGTCGATATTTGCTAAACTGGATATGGCACAAGCTTATCAGCAGTTGGAAGTGGACGATGCAACAGCCGAGGCTCAGACCATCGTCACCCACAGGGGCACTTTCCGTTGTAGAAGACTACAATTTGGGGTATGCATAGCCTCTGGCATTTTTCAATGCCTGATAGAGAGACTGCTTCTGGATGTGCCTCGGGTAATTCCCTATTTTGATGACATATTCATCTCTGCATCAAACGAGACTGAGCTTGTATCCCGGGGCCAACACAACTTGACGATTCTGGGGCCGACGTCGCTATGCAATCTCCAGTAGTTCCAGAAGCCTCCGAGGAAGGTCCAACCCCTTTCCCAGAGACTAGAGGATTGTGCAGGTCAGAAAGGATCAGGAGGCATCCCACTTACCTCACCGACTATGCCTGCGCCATCCAGGAAGAAAGGGGTGTTGCGTATGGATGTTCCTTATGCAAGGAAGCAAGAGCCACTGATTGGTCCAATCAGCAGCAATTCGCCGGCGGGAAATCAGGACCTGCCGATTGGTCCGTACACTGACAGCTGAGTATAAAAGAGCTGTCAGTACCACAGAATCTCTCTCGTTCTAGCCAAGCTGTAAGCAAACAGAGCGAGTCACAGATAGCCTAATAAACAAGTTTAACTGTTTATTGCCTGGCCTCCTTTCTTCCACCTTGTTCCACCAACAGAACACCCAGTGTTGTTAATGTATAGCTTCTCTTTATCAAAAGGAAAGTTTATTGCGCAAGGTTCAGCAGCGATTGTTCAAGCAAAGTCTGAACCCCGAGGGGTTGTTACATACAGGTTTATATATTCTTTTCATTCAGTATATTCATTTCCAGATGTATACATGCTTACCATTTATGGGTATGACATGCCCACTTCCTTGGTCCTGCCGGGGTAGCTCAGCAATGGTGAGATGTCACCTATACTATGAGTGGGGGCTTAATCCCATCAGTCCTCTCGTTCAACAATGTCACGTAGGCACGTAGGCATTGAGAGCAGGGACTTAATCCCATCAGTCCACTTTATTCCCCGCTCTGAAACTCTTCCGACTTCTCAAGAAGAGTTTCATAATTGTCAGTGTCAACAATTCTCTGATATTCCCACATAGCCATGACCTGGGTGACTGCTTCCCTTTTTGCCAATAAAGACAAACTATTTGACATATTTTTAACAAAAACAGGCAGAACACATGGTAAGATGATACATCCGGCCGCAATTAAACCTATTAGTGCCACGGTCGCTTGTAATCCTGGAAGGTTAGGGAACCAGCCATTAAAGATTTCTTTGAAATTGAATTTATTCCATTCCTGGTCAGCATTGTGGGTGAGCTGTCTCATTTCAGTGGTTAATTGCTTAATAACTTTCCCTGTTTCATCAATTTGTAAGCAACAATTAGAGAGGTTAAATTTTCCACACACACCTCCTTCCTTAGCCAAGTTGTAATCCAGAGCCAAACTATTTTGATATACAGCTATCCTTAGCTTATCTATAGTTTCAGACAATATGTTCAAGGCCTTGTCTATCCTTTGACCAGCCAGGTCTAGGACTGCCTGTAACCTGATAATTCTGTTCAGCATATAAATAGGGGTTCTGTATCCATATGAGCCATCCTCCGCCCATGTGGCCTGTCCATATGTGCATACTATTCGCTCAGAGTTCCAAGTGTTGGCTTTTTCATATTCTGCCAACTCTTTACATGGAAAATTAGAGAAGGCTGTATTCACATCCCTTCTGCGTCTCTGTAGGCCCACTATGTCATACACAGGAACACCCAACCATTGTCTCGACTGAATAGGCAAAAGGAAGAAGGATGGCTTAATCCATCCTAATACACAAGACCCTGACCAGTTCCAAGGTAGTTTTTCATATGCCAAGTTGCCACATATCCAGTACATGTTGTCTGGGGCAACCCATTCCTCCAAGGTACTATTAAGATAGTAAAGTAAGGTAATATTAAATTTACTGGGCTCTGTTTTATTACCAGGAGAGATCCAGCTTTTATACTCCTGATCCCAGTATCCTAGACAGATGAGGTCTGCCACGGGCTCAGTTTGATTCCTCACAAAACAATTTTGCCCCACTAGATTAGTTGATAATGTCCATACAATACCAGAAAGGCGAGTTCTGGCTGAAATATTCCCTGCCTGAGACATATTGAAAATTTCAGGGCTTGCTTCCAAGGCTTCCCAGGGCCATTGTTCACCCATATTCATACCACCGCACACAAAACAGTTCCTTACTGTCAGTGTTTTAGCCACTTCTTCCGCCATTTCTACAAACATATTGTTAACCTTTGTACTCATAGAGAGTGGATCATTATCCAATTTCCTCAGATTATCATATACAGACCAGCTCAAAGTTCTAATTTGCCCTTCATGAATCTTCTCCATTATTATGGTTAGGTAAGTCAAAGGGTCCTGACCTGTTCCATCAATTCCAAATCCATAGACTTTTAAAGGTGAATGGGTTCTGAGTACTTCTAACCTAACCCGGTTACTGTTTTTGACTCTTGTGAATTCGCCCAGTCCCGCACACCCCTGGTATCCACCTCCTGTATAGTCACACACACATTCCCATCCTGCACATTTCACTGAACCTGCGCAGAGTAGCCACTTCTCATGTCTGGCCGTAATCCAGGTGGTATCGGTGCTACACAGATATTTATGGTTGTGTTTGTATGCATCTTTCCAAAAGTCAGATCCACTTCCCACTTTACCTGGTTGACCTGGTTTATCTATAGCCGTACACGCATCAAATTCCAATATTATTTGCTCACCTCCCTGTCTAAGGACAGTGGTATGATTCACATATGCATACCGGCCTTCTATTTTCTCACCATAAAGTTGTCCAAACCCTGGTGACATTCAACTTTTCTGGAGTTTCAGGTTTGTAACAGATTTCCTTACTTCCTAGAATACACAACGTATACATTTATTTATTTATTTATTTATTTATTTATTTCCAAATATTTGTATGCCGCCCTTCTCCCTAAGGACTCAGGGTGGCTAACACAAGTTAAGGTATACATGGTTCCATTTCTCTGACATGTCCTTCCCGTGGGCTTACAATCTTTCGGGGCTTGGGTGTGATAGATTAACGTAGTCACAGTGGCCAAACCTTGCTTCACCTGGGTAACACATTGTTGACAATTATCAGAGATGTCGGGTTTTACAGCTTCCCGACGCCTATGGGTCCTGCAAGTATTCTGATGTATAGCAATGGCCACTAGGGATGGATGTTTCTGGACTGAGCATAACCCTGCCCATTCTTTCCTTAATTGCCATGGGCTGATTTCGTGCCCTACAACAAAGAAAGGTGGGAAACCGCAATCCAGACTTAACAGGGGCAGGCCAGTGTCTATTAAGGCATGTCCACATATACCAATCCAGAACAGCCTACCCAGATTCATACAAACTTCCGAATTTCCTGGCCCTTTCTCTAGGCACATTATTGAGATATGTATATCAAAAGTTATTGGGTCAGCACATGGTTGGGGCCACTTATTCTCCCAGTATGCTGGGTCCAGCCGAATTATGTTGTCTGTCTCACAC
Source organism: Ptyas mucosa (assembly GCA_012654045.1). Lineage (NCBI taxonomy): Eukaryota > Metazoa > Chordata > Lepidosauria > Squamata > Colubridae > Ptyas > Ptyas mucosa. Next base: position 1,258,403 of record WNWU01000042.1, on the reverse strand, counting down.
TCTGTCCTTCCTATTGGCTCGCTAAAAATAATGCTTTGCCTAGGGCCCCACTCACCTAAATTTTCAATACACACTACAGTACTTTCTCCTTGTGCACAATACCCTAATACCATGATTAGGAGTACTAGTCCCAGTTCCATTCTTCTACTGTGTGTAGAGGGTCAGCTTCCGGTGTGACCCAGCAAAGCTCTTCAACACTGTGTGCAGAGAACCTATTGCTGGTAAGGTTCAACAGAGTGTCCTTTTCAGGATGCAGACAAATAAAACCACTACCAATGTCACTACTGCAATTAAAAGTTTATATAGTTCCAATTCATTTACGTTTGAGCTTAAGGACCAATGGTTTCGCGGTGGATTGTGCCTCCCACGGGACTGGGTTGCTATTAGCAGCGCCTTTCAGTCTGGTCCAGTGGATCCACAATTTGGATTCCATGGTTTTTACTGCAAGGGAAAAATACATCACTATGGTATATGGCCCTTTCCATTATGGTTTAAAAGGTTCATTTTTCCAGTGCTTTACCCACACTCTATCCCCTGGTTTAAAGGGATGGCATTTTGTACTTAATAAAGGTGGTGTTTGTTCTCCTACATATGTCCTTATAGCCTCTACGCATGTATTCAATCTTTGCAATTGCTTAATTAATTAATTTCCTATTCCCTATTCCCCCCTCATGGGACAAGTCTGGCCAGCCCATCACGTCTCTTCATAAAATTGTGTGGGGTCTTCCATGATGATTGTATGGGGCATAGGAGACGAGTCTTTAAATACTTAGTGATAAGTTTCTGAATGGATTCAGTGGCTTCTGGGGTATAGTATCTCTGTTTAACTTGTACAGGGCAGACACCTGGCTTTACGTCTACCACCACAGGAGGCTGAAATCTTGCATATCCTGGAGGATTGTCTTCTGCCTATACCCCAGGGACATCAAATTCTTGCCATTTCCCAGATTTCGGAGTCTCTCTAATAACCATTAGGTGCCAGGTGTGATCTGGATGATGGTTCAAGGTTAATTCACTACCATCGGGTGTAAATGTGACCGTCGCCCTTAATTTAATAAGTAAGTCTCTCTCTAAAAATGGGTTTGGACATTCTGGCATATATAAAAATTGATGGCTGAGAGTCGTATTACCTAATTGACATAAAATAGGTTATAGTATAGGCCTTCCAAGCACTATTCCTGACACTCCCTGAATTTTTTACTTGAGACCCCGAAGGGGGGGCTATCAGTTTATTAATTACTGACCAACTTGCCCCAGTATCCAACAAGAAAGTCATATCCTTCTTTCCCACCTTTACTGAAATCAGGGGCTCTGGGGGTGGGTCATCTAAGCCTGGTCCCCGTCATTCAGTCCAGTCCATCTCTGCTAATCCAATCAGCTCCCCCTTCTCAGGGGGGGGGGCGCCTCCCTTGTCCTCTTATCCCATAACCTCCTCTTTCTCTTCCTCTCATCTTGTTTCCTCTCATGGCGGGAGGAGGCAACACCCTACCTCCTCCTCTACCCCGGGATCCCAATCGCCATGGGCATTCCTGCTGCCAGTGTCCCCCTTCTATACACAGGGCACACTGGTTGGGTCCAAGAGTCACTCCTCCTAATGCAGCAGCAAGTAATTCTGCCTTCTTTTGCATTCGTCCCTCTCTCTCTTCTTTCTCTACCTTGTCTCTATTTACAAACACCTTTCTTGCTATTTCCACTAACTGACTGGTATTCATTCCCAATGCTCCTTCCTGTTTTTGTAGTTTCTGCCTAATATCTTCAGCACTTTGGGCAATGAATTTTTCATTCAACATAGCCAAATTTTGTGGTTGTCTTATGTCAATTTGGGCATACTGCTGGTATGCCTCAATTAGCCACTCTAAGAAACTTTCCGGGCTTCCATCAGGCTTTTGCAACACCGTGGCAGGTTTTGAAAAATTGACAGGAGGTTTTCCTGCCCTGATCAGTGCTTCTATGGTGAGGGCACGGAAGTCCATCAGGCGAGTCCTATGAGTTGCATCATTAGGATCCCAATGTGCATTGACTTCAGCAGCCCTATGTCTTCTTTCGGCTTGATGGGCTTGATCATTATCATTAGGGAATCTTTCCTTCAGGATTTTATCCCTGACCGCCCTCCATTTTTCTCAGTCCTCAGGTGTGAGAAGGGTTCCCAGGAGTTGGTGTATGTCATTCCATGTGAGCATATGGGTCTGCATTATAGTTTAAATCAGATCCACAACTTCTCTAGGTTTTTGATTAAATGGGCCATAATGTTGTTTCCAATTTAATAGATCCGTAGTAGTGAAAGGAGTGTATTGAAATATAGAGGCTATATGGGGCTGACCTTGAGCATCTATAAATTGCTGGCCCACTTATCTTAATGGGGCAACTAGATTGGGTGGATTGCCCTTACTACGGGTTCGTTGGGCCACTGGGGAGTCCTCCTTTGATTCTGACTCAGAGGAGGAAAGCTGCTTTTTCTCCTTCTTTATTTGTTTCTTCTCCTTTGGTCTTACTGATTGACCTCCGGAGTGAACTACCACACAGCTCCCCCTTGTGCCTGCAACGGCAAGGGCGGATATTGGGGCACATATGGAGGGGACCTAGTTTCTTCCTCCATTCCCCCATTTAAGACAGTTTTTGATCTTTTCTGACACAGGGATTTCTTTCTTTGACTATTCCCAAGTGTACAACTCACACACATTCGCATCCACTCAGCCCTGCATTTTTTCTATTTTATTATAAATTTTATTTCTTAAAAAAAAATACAAACAGAAAATTTATCAACAAACAGATTGCGGCGAGAACCTTACACAATACATTACCTTCAGTCCAAATATACAAATGAGAAATAAAAACTAAGCTAACGTTGTCCTCTTTTTATTCTGTTATTTAACCAAACATACCATAAGTCCCAACATTGGAAATATGCTGAATCTTTTTGATCTCTTAAAATTTTTGTTAGCCTATCGGCTTCTGCACATTCCATAATTTCCCCTAAAATCAAATCTTCAGATGCTAGGTCTTTTCCCTTCCAATTTTGGGCAAGACATATTCTTGCTGCAATTGTAACATAACAATCAGATACCATTTGTTAGTGCCTATTTATCTGGCCTAATGTTTAGTAAATAAAGTTCAGGTTTCAATTGTAATTTGTATCCAGTAATTTCTAACAACCACTCAGCTCTGCATTTTCTTAACCACTCCTGGTTATTTTCTACTGCTATTTGCCACTGGTCTATATATTGATATTGATTGGGATGACCGGTGTCAGGAGCAGGAATCGCCTAATATACTAAACCTATTATTCGGAGATCTAAGGTCCCCAACGAAGGCCACCCTATGCTGAAGGTGTGCCACTCATCTTTGCATAACTTCTGCAAAGTAAACTTATCCGCTTTCAGATCCCCATAATCTCCACTAAAAGCCTGCTGGAAATTATTTAATATACATTGGAGCGGTGTCCTTAGGACACTACTCTTTCCACCCATTCCTAACGCACTACCAGTGACTTGGGGTACCGGAACTCAATGGTCACATTCAGGAACTGCACTGGTTTAACCACCCACACCAAAACCTTACACGGACTTCTTTAGGATTGATGTCCCGAGTCCAGGGCAGTGATCAGGCACCCTCTTCTACTCTCAAGCAGAGTAGGTAACCAACACTATTGTATACTTGCCTGCCGGCAGGTCTTCTTCTCACATCCTGATCAGGATTCGTTCAGACTTTCTTTCTTTTACTCACAAAGGGTCCTTGGACTGACTGGATGTACCCTCATTGGTGGATGGCTCCCCGCCCCGTCCCTCTGAAGTAAATGACTTTGTGGCACCTGGAGGTACCTGGGCAAGGGATCTCTCCACTGCCACGCAGTCCTGGTCGTCTGGAGCAAAAAATCGCCTGGTGACTCCTGCCTGGCTCACCAGAAAATGTTACAGAAAAGAGACCACACCAGCTCTTTATCAAAAGGAAAGGTTTATTGCGCAAGGTTCAGCAGCGATTGCTCAAGCAAAGTCTGAACCCCGAGGGGTTGTTACATACAGGTTTATATATTCTTTTCAGTCAGTATATTCATTTCCGGATGTATACATGTTTACCATTTATGGGTATGACATGCCCATTTCCTTGGTCCTACCGGGGTAGCTCAGCAATGGTGAGATGTCACATATACTATGAGCGGGGGCTTAATCCCATCAGTCCTCTCGTTCAACAATGTCACATAGGCACATAGGCATTGAAAGCATGAACTTAATCCCATCAATCCACTTTAATATAATGCAAACCGGACATTCTGATTTTAAACCATTGTTAATGGCTATAGATATCTATGAATTTACCCAATTATGAGTTACTCAAAAATCATGGTTTAAATCATGGCTACATGAGTAGTAGTTCCTAGACTTGCTGATTTGCACCCATTTAAAAATACAGTGGAATTCCTCTAGTTTCATATAGTTGGTCAAGGTGATCACCTCTTTTTAACATAATATGTAGTTTATTGCTGCAAACTACAAAATCTAGGATGAACAATTCTTAATATTAAAACATAGTGTTTTCCATAGTATTTATGTTATACAGTTGTCTTTAAATGATGAATAGCAATCCATTCAATTTTTCTACAGTTACAAAATGCAGAAATTCTACTTTCTGTGAATCTGAACAGTTTAGAAATATTTATTCATTTATTTATTTATTTCGATTTATATACCACCCTTCTCCCCGAGGGGACTCAGGGCGGTGAACAGCCAAAAGTTAAAAAACATACATGGAAAATTTAAAAGCCAAATAAAATCGAATTAAACAATGGCCCCAATTATTTAAAATCCCAATTATAAAATATTAAAACCCCAAATATTACAATATTTACAGTTTAAAATTTTTAAATTATTTTTATAAAAGAAGGGGAAAAAGGGAAGAATTAGGCCAGGCCCACCTGGTGAAACAGAAAAGTTTTTAGCTCACGGCGGAAGACACGAAGATCCGGGATCCTCCGTAACTCCGGGGGGAGCTCGTTCCAGATAGTGGGTGCCCCCACAGAGAAGGCTCTCCCCCTGGGGGCTGCCAGCCGACATTGTTTGGCCGACGGCACCCGGAGGAGCCCCTCTCTATGGGAGCGTACCAGTTGGTGGGAGGCTATTGGTGGTAGTAGGCGGTCCCGTAAGTACCCGGGTCCTAAGCCATGGAGCGCTTTAAAGGTGGTAACCAACACCTTGAAGCGCACCCGGAAGACCACCGGGAGCCAGTGCAGCTCGCGCAGGAGAGGAGTAATATGGGAGTGCCACGTTGCTCCCATCACCACCCGCGCGGCCGCACTCTGCGTCAGTTGGAGCCTCCGGGTGCTCCTCAAGGGGAGCCCCATGTAGAGAGCATTACAATAGTCCAGGCAAGAGGTGACGAGGGCGTGAGTGACCGTGTGTAACGAGTCCCGATCCAGAAAGGGACGCAACTGGCAAATCAGGCGAACCTGATGAAAAATCCTCCCGGTCATGGCCGTCAAATGCTCTTCTAAAGACAGCCGTGAATCGAGGAGGATGCCCAAGTTGCGCGCCCTCTCTGCGGGGGCCAATGATTCACCCCCAATAGTCAGCAATGGCACCAGCTGACTATATCGGGGCGTCGAAAACCACAGCCACTCGGTCTTGGATGGATTGAGTCTGAGCCTGTTCCTCCCCATCCAGATCCGCACGGCCTCCAGGCACCGGGACATCACTTCAAGGGCATTGTTGGGGTGGTCTGGGGTGGAGATGTACAACTGGGTGTCGTCAGCGTACTGATGATATCTCACCCCAAAACCATGAATGATCTCGCCCAGCGGCTTCACATAAATGTTGAACAGGAGGGGCGAGAGGACCGACCCTTGTGGCACCCCGCATATGAGGGGCCTCGGAGTCGACCTCTGCCCCCGTGTCAACACCGACTGCGACCGGTCGGAGAGAAAGGAGGAGAACCACTGCAACACAGTGCCTCCCACCCCTAACTCTTCCAACCAGTGCTTTTTTGATGGTATCAAAAGCCGCTGAGAGATCTAATAGGACCAGGACAGAGGAGCACCCCCTGTCCCGAGCCCTCCAGAGACCATCAACCAACGCGACCAATGCCGTTCAAAATATTATTTTGAAAATAGGTAAAGCTAAACAATTACTTCTCTAAATTCAGACCAGGAAATACTGTACCATTTATTACATTTGATTGTGATGTAGGTCAACCAGCTCATGTAATTCAAGAAAAAACTGATGATTTCATTGTAGTTCCTAAGAATGGAAATACTAATGAATAGAATGACTAATAAATTTCAGAAAAATCTATCAATAATTAACTGTTTAGAAATACTGACATACCTTAAATTGAGATGTTTCCAAAATACACTGAAAGTTTTTCTAAAATCTAAAAGGCTTGGATGCAGTTTTTAAAGAGGGACGAAAAAGATCCATGAATTAATAAGTTTATACCTCAGAAATCACTGGCTAAGAAAGTGGAAAACAGGGTAAGACCATCTGAAGTCCAACATTTCATGGATGTATCTATTGCTGTCAGGTATGCTTCCTTCAAAGTCCAGGAAAGAATGACCCAAACTCCATTGTTTATAAAGGTACTTTTACTAGAAAATGAAGTGATCACAACCAAGGAAAAGTAGAATGAGACAAAACGCACAAAAATTGCAGATAGAAAGCATCCCCTCCCAGTGTCCAATGTAAATCATCCAATTCAAAGGTCTCCCAGAGATCAAGTGGAAGCACACGTCTGGCAGCGTCATCAATCAGGAATGCCACGACCGTTGACCTGATAGCAGCTTCAAAGATGCAAACCAGTAGCTTAAGTTTCACTTTCATTTCTCTCTTCCCCCCCATGCTAACTAGCTCTCCCCCCTCCTGTTACCATGGCAGCCAAAGCAGGAAAGGCGGAGGCTGACATTTGGCCTCTCTGCAGAAGAGATGTTAGTCCTAAAAAGGAAAAGAAAAAGGGGAAAGGAGATAATAGCACAACATAAAAATTAATTTATCAGGATATTTGGTGTGAAACAACTGTACTTTCTTTGGCGCCCGGACATCACGTTTATTCACCCATTCAGCTTTAGACAATGGGAAGTGCTTCCAGGCCACCAAATACTGCACTTTACCGTGATGCTTCCTACAGTCCAAGATCTCCTTAACCTTGAAATGTTGTTCTCCTTCAATCAGTATGGGGACCAGAGGGGATTCCTGGTCCGGATGCAAAGGGGACGAATGTTCCAGTTTCAGCAAGCTGACATGAAACACAGGGTGGATACATCGCAATTTTTTTGGCAATTCCAATTCAACTGTGACTGGGTTAATGACTCTAGTTATTGGGAAAGGGCCCACATACCTGGGTCCAAGCTTTTTTGATTTCTGGGAAGTTTGTAAATATTTGGTGGAAAGGTAAACCATATCACCCACTTTCTAAGCATGTGCCGGGCACCTCTGTTGGTCGGCTTGGGCTTTATGTGCTCAGTGTGCTTCATCTAGAGCTTTTCGAGTTACTGCCCAAGTGCCTCGTAACTGTTCGATCCACTCAATTAAAGAGGGGTTCTGTGGGTTCTCATGAGGTAGCTCTGGGATTGGCACAAATTCTTGGCCAGAAGCCACCTTGAACAGAGTGAAACCTGTGCTGCTATGTATGGAGTTATTATACGCAACCTCCGCAAATGGCAATAAGTCCACCAGTTATCTTGCTGGTAATTTATGTAGCATCTCAGATACTGTTCTAACACGGAATTGGTTCTCTCACAAGCCCCATTTGTCTGGGGGTGGTGGGCAGAGCTTAACCCCTGGGCGGAGCCTATTAACATTAGAAACTCCTTCCAAACGTTGGAGGTAAATTGCACACCCCTGTCCGGGATTATACATTTTGGAGCCCCATGTAACCTATAAACATGTTGAATAAACATTTTTGCAAGGGTTTTAGCTGAAGAGATTTTAGAACAAGGGATGAAATGCACCTGTTGGGAAAACAAATCAGTTACTGCCCATATGACTGTGCACCCCCCACTCTCTGGCAGGTCTACAATAAAATCCATGGATATCTCTTTCCAAGGGGCATTTGGCCTTGCCACTCTCTGAAGTAGACCAGGAGGTTTCCCCGGAGGTCTCTTAGCTGAGGCACACACCATACAGCTAGCTATATATGCCTCTATGTCTTTTTTGAGTGCGGGCCACCAGAATTGTCTTTTAACGAGATGTAGAGTTTTAACAAATCCAAAGTGTCCCGCCGCCTTGGCGTCATGAGCATGCTGCAACACTGTTACTCTCAAATTGGCAGGGACATACAGTTTGGCCCCGATCCAAGCTAGTCCATCGCGAAGTGTACATTCATTTGAGTGGGTTTGAAACCACTCGTCAGTTTTTAAAGCTTCTTGTAGTTTCTGAAGCAAATCGCCCAAGAGGGCTGGATCACCCCTCGCCTGCGCTCTGGTAGTCACTGGTGCTGCTAGTTGGGTTGAAGGGATGATCGGGCGAACCACTTCCTCCTTGGTACTGTTGTATTGAGGTAATCTGGAAAGTGCATCTGCCATGAAGTTCTTTCCACCAGGAAGGTAACGTAGAGTGAAATTAAATCGATTGAAGTGCTGAGCCCAGAGAACTTGCTTTGGAGACAGCTTACGCAGTGTTTTCAAAGCCTCCAAATTTTTATGGTCAGTCCAAACTTCAAAAGGATGCTTAGCCCCTTCAAGAAATTGTCTCTACATTAACAATGCCCAACGTACTGCAAAAGCTTCCTTCTCCCATATAGCCCATCTCCTTTGGTCTCTGATAATTTGCAGGATGTATAAGCACAGGGTTGTAATTCCCCTTCTGCATTCTTTTGCAGAAGTACTGCTCCTACTGCCATGTCGCTCGCGTCAGCCTGTAGCACAAAAGGTTCTTCCATGTCCGGATGTTTGAGGACTGGTTCAGCAGCAAACAATCATTTCAACTTTTTGAATGTCGCCTGACAGTCCATAGTCCATTAAAGGGCCCAGGAGGGTTTTGGTTTTACTTCACCTTTTGTTTTCAGGAGATTTGTTATTGGCAGTGCAATTTTGGTAAATGAGGGGATGAACTGTCTATAGAAGTTAGCAAATCCCAGGAAACTCTGTAGTTGTTTGCGGGTGTGTGGTGCGGCCCATTCCAGTACAGCCCGAACTTTTCCAGGGTCCATCTCTATTCCCGCATGCGATATGTGATATCCAAGATAGTCAATTTTGTTTTGGTGGAATTCACACTTGGAGAGCTTGGCATATAGTTCAGCAGCCCCGAGTTTTTTCAGGACAGTACGCACCAATTTCACATGATCGTCCATGTTCTCAGAGTTGATAAGAATATCACCCAAATAAACCAGCACCCCCTTATACAGGTGCTCATGCAGTACTTCGTTCATCAATTGCATGAACAAAGCAGGGGCTCCTTGTAGTCTAAAAGGGAGAACTCGAAACTGGAAACATCCCAGTGGGCATTTAAACGCTGTTTTCTATTCATCCCCTTCCTTAATTCGCACTCTGTAGTATGCCTCTTGTAAGTCAAGTTTGGTGAAGATTTTCCCCTTTCCTAAGTGGGCTAGCATGTCCTTCATGAGCGGCAGGGGGTAGATGTTTTCCACGCAAATGGCATTGAGGTTCCTATAATCCACTACCAAATGAAAGGAGCCATCTTTCTTTTCCCAGAACAGTACCAGTGCTGCCACCCTTGGTCTGGCTGGTTGGATGAAGCCCCGTTCTAGGTTTTTGTCAATGAAGTTTTGCAATTCCCCCAGCTCTCGAGGGGTCATGAGGTAGATCTTTGGCTTAGGGAGCTTTACCCCAGGGAGTATTTCAATGGTACAGTCCGTAGCTCTGTGGGGGGCCAGCACATCCGAGGCCCTTTCACTAAAAACTTCACAGAGATCCCAATACTCCTTTGGAATCTTCTCCTCCTCTTCGATGTGGCCTATTGCCACCTCCGCCCCTTCATGTTCTACTCCGTCCCCAAGGGGGGTTTCTTCCCTCTCTAGTCTCGGGTTTCTGGTGCGAATGTGCAAAACCCCCGTCTTCCAGTTAACACGTGAGTTCCATCTATGGAGCCAGGGCAGCCCAAGTATGAGGGGTCGTTCCATGCTAGGGGCCACAATAAAACTGAGAGTCTCTACGTGATCCCCCAATTGCATTTCAATGGGTTCAGTCACAAAACTGGCTGGGCCCCCTCCTGCAATTGATCCGTCCAGCTGACAGAATGCAATGGGCCTTTTTAACATTTTTAGCCTCAGGCCCATTTTCTCCACCACTTTCGGGCTGATTGTGCACCTGGTGCACCCAGAGTCTAATAGGGCTAGCATCTGCACGTGTGCCCCTGTGGATGGCACCCTTATTTCTATGGGAATGAGCATAGGGCCCTCAGTGTGACTCACCAGATCATCGGAGTCGGAGTCCGTCCTGCTGTCGTCTGCGGTGGTCGGAGCTCATAACTCACCTTGGTTTCAGGGAGCGAACTCAATGACTTCTCTTTCAGAGCGGTTTTGCGAGCTTTTACAGGCACTTTGTCAGCCTTCTTTGGCCCAGAGCCAGTCGATTTTGGCACTGGCTTGGAGAAACACTCCGCAGCTTGATGACCTTCCTTTCCACACTTGAAGCACGTGAAGGGCTTCGATTTGGGTTTGAATTCCGCTCTCCCCACGGCCGTCTTTGGCGCTTCTTTGCGGTAGTGGGAGGATGACAGATCCCCTGCACGGCCTCCTTGGAGTTGGCTTTGGGCCAGATCGATCTCCATGTCCTCAGCTACTACGTACCAACTCTGCAAATCTTCGGGGCCCCCCCCGTGCTCTACAGTCTTTGTAGATGTCTTCATTCAGTCCATCCTTGAAGCTCTCCAGTAGGGCCGCTTCTGACCACCCTGTCATATAAGGTGCTAGCTCGCGAAACTCTTGGGTGTATTCTGCCACCGATCTCCGGCCCTGCTGGATACCCTTCATTTGGAGTCTCACCTTCCACTCAGCTAGGTGGTCTTCGAACCACCTCCTAAGAGCCCCCATGAACAAGTTGTAGTTTCTCAGCAAGGAGGAGTTATTGTGGAGGACCACCATCCATTCAGCTGCCACTCCCTCTAAGGCATTTGTGACGCATCTCACTCGCGCCGCATCTGATAAGTAGTCCTCCCCCCAGTCCTGCATGTGGTTCCACACTTGGGTCAAGAAAAGCCCCAAAGTCTTTGGATTCCCTCCATATTTTTCGGTAAGGGGGGGAATTTTTGGTTTTTTGCGTCTGCGGGGTGGGGCCTGCAAGGCTGGGGGTCCCTGGGCTGCTGCATCCCTTGCTTGGGCACCAGAAGCCTGAGATGTTTCTTCCCCAGCTTCCTCTTCCTCTCCCCCACAAGCAGTCTCTTCTGGATCCACCCTGGGGTAGTCTCCTCCCTTCCCCACAGGAAATGCATAAGACTCACGGCTTTTCCGGCTTTCTTCGGCATCGTGGACGAGTTGCATAGCTTGAGCAATCATAAGGCTCTCCTTTTGCTATTGCAGCCACACTGCCTCTCCCTTATGGGGTCTGGAGCTGGTTACTCCTTGGGGGGGGTCCTCCCCAGGTCCGGCAACCTTCCTACTCCCCTCGACCATCTGGCTTCCTCTGGCGCCTCTCTCAGCCGAATTTTTTCCATCCACTCCACAGCTTCCTTCTCCGCTTGAAGTGAAGTTATCGTAGAGCCAGAAGCTCCCATCTGATCTCCTTCACTTTCTTGATCAGACATTCTTTTGGGTTCAGCCCCCTCGGTGTTTATCCGAGATGGCTGGAGAAAAGAGATTCTGCTAAATGTCAGGTATGCTTCCTTCAAAGTCCAGGAAAGAATGACCCAAACTTCATTGTTTATAGAAGAAAGGTACTTTTACTAGAAAATGAAGTGATCGCAACCAAGGAAAAGCAGAATCTCAGACAAAACACACGAAAATTGCAGATAGAAAGCATCCCCTCCCAGTGTCCAGCGTAAATCATCCAATCCAAAGGTCTCCCAGGGGTCAGGTGGAAGCACATGTCTGGCATCGTCATCAATCAGGAATGACACGACCTTTGACCCGATAGCAGCTTCAAAGATGCAACCCAGTAGCTTAAGTTTCACTTTCGTTTCTCTCCAGCACGCTTCCCCCCCCATGCTAACTAGCTCTCCCCCCTCCCGTTACCATGGCAGCCAAAGCAGTAAAGGCAGAGGCTGACAATTGCATTGATTGAGATATCCTCAAATTACATAGTGTGCACATAACTTAAACCCTTAGCAAAATTTAAATCATGACTTCTTGTGTATTTTTTTTTAATTGTGAAGTCAAGGAAGGCACCTCTTCTTTGGCTTCCAATATTACACTTTAAAATTGAGGCCTTATCTGGAAGTCAGCAAATGTTTATGTATGTGTGTATGTATAACCTTAATAGAAATAACTTTCATTTCTATTTGATTAATTTTGCATATGTTTAAGTTTTTATTTCATTGCTGTTTAATGCCACTGTATTTTGTATATTGTACAGCTTGCCAGAGCATTGCAATAAATTGATATTTAAGTATAAGATCTTGCTCTCATGAGCTTGGTTGTAAAATACTGAATGAAAAAAGTTCAAATTGTTTCATTATATATGAGAAAGCAGCTTGTGTATTACCAAATATTAACAACTGCAGCTGAATCTAAACATATTTATTCAACTCCAGAGTCCCTGTATCTCTGGTATCTCTTGCCAATCATATGCAATAATAAACTGCTCCCCCTTTTTCTTCAGCCTTCGGTATTGAAGGCATTTGCTCAGAGTATTGACAATGATCTTCTTTCTTGTCCATTGTTTCTGGTCTTGCTAGCTTCAGTTCTCACATGTCCCTAGTTATTTACAGATAGGGGCTCCAGTCCACAAAAGTGCATACCCTATGAAATTAATTCATTTTCAAATTTCACAAAATTCAGTTATTTAGTTGTCACAATGCTGTATAAATAAGATCAGATGCTCAAGTATGTAAAAAGATTGAAAACTAATCTTATTTCAATTTCTGAATAGGTATTTTCCTTATTCAATCAGGAGAACATTGTGGACATAGTATAGTTGGATTTCAGCAAAATATTTGACAAAGAGCTCCATGACATTCTAATTAGCAAATTGGTCTGGATGGCACTGTAACTGACTTCAAGGTATATATGAACCAGCAATTCAGCACAACATATATAATTTTAGACTCCATGGCTGAATTAGGAGTTCAGTCAGAGCTCCACAACAAGTAGTGTTCTAATTTGGGGCATAACATTTTATGAAAGATATTGAGAATTAAGGGAAGAAAAATCCAGAATCATCTAGATTAGAAATTAAATTTTATGAAGATAGACTGAGATGACTAGGCATGTTTAGCTTTGGAAAAATACGAGAATAGGAACATAAGACTACTTTTCAGACACCTGAAGGACGTCAAAACGTGTTTCTTATTGACTCAAAATGCAATTGGAACAATATCTTACTTTACAAGGCAGACTCCAGTAAAAAAATATCCCAATCATGAAGTAGTTTGACAAAGGAAATGGTGAAGTCCACCACAAGGAATATGATAGCCATGAAGACATGTACAATGATGTGAAAAAAATGTGTGGTGCCCGATATCCTTCAAAAACATTCCGCATGTGTGCTTCAAACATGAGTGAAAATATGTTATTCTTTTGCCTGTCCTCTTTTATCTAGTTTGCACTTTCATCTCCTTTCACAGATTGGAAAAATCAAATCATCTGGCATGAAATGGGCTCCTTGCCTTTCTCCAGGTCTGTATCCTTATGCCGGGGGTGGGCAATCCGCGGCTCTTTGGGCTCTCTGCTGCGGCCCCTGTCCCATCACTGGCTGGCCCCGCCCCTCGCTCTCCCCTATCAGTCACTCCTTGCTTGGCCTGAGAAGGTAAAGGCGACGGTGGGGGGGAGGGGGGTGGAAAAGCAGCCGGGGCTGATTCTCCGGCGCCTCACTCTTGCTGGAGCTTCTTCCGGCCCTTGTTGGTGCTGGGCGTGCCTCGGTTGCTTGGAGAAATGCGCAACCTGCTCTCTGCCCCGAGACACAGGCCCAACCCGGCCGAGACTGACGCGGCCTCGCTAACACGAGAGCTGAAGGGGTGAGAATGGGATCCGGGAGGAAGCGACAACGGAAAGGGGGACGGGCCCACAGCGCCCAGCT
>WNWU01000042.1:1213600-1244280 GCA_012654045.1 Ptyas mucosa | reverse complement strand
CCGAATCTCGCACGCCCACCCCGGGGGTCAAGAAAGCCGAAGCTGGGCCAAGCAGGCGAGCTCTCCTTGGGGCTCTTCGTTACTGCTTTTCTGTCTTCTTTTTGGAAATCCGGACTGGCTGAGGAACGAGCGCCAAGCACAGCGGAGGCTTCCCTTCTCCTCCTCCTCTCGCGACCCCCTGGGTGGCTGTGGCGGGGCCAGGAGCGTGCGCACCAGCGGGGAGATCCTCCTCAAGAGAGCCGGCAGGCTCGGCCAAAGCGCAGCGAAGGCGCATGAAGGGTAGATGGCTGCTCGCTTGAGGAGGGTCTACCCGCTCGTGTGCACGCTCCTGGCCCCGCCACAGCCACCCAGGGGGTCGCGAGAGGAGAAGAAGGAGGCGGGTCACCCGAAGGGAAGCCTCCGCTGATGTTCGTACTCATTCTTCAGCCAGCTCGGATTTCTAAAAAAAAAGAAAAGCAGTAGCGAAGAGCCGCAAAGAGAGCTTGCTGGGCTTTCCGAGAGAGTGAGAACAGACACAGATACAGATACAGAGAGAGAAAGCTACAGAGACAGAGACAGATACAGAGTACAGAGAGAGCTGGAGATAGAGAGACTGAGAGAGACATATAGAGAGGGGGGAGAGGGGAAGATACAGAGGGAGAGAGATACAGAGGGGAGAGAGGGAAGGGGAGACAGAAAGGGGGAGAGAGAAGGGAAGATAGAGAGGGAGAGGGGGAGAGATACAGAGAGGGGGTGGGGGAGAGAGACAGAGATATAGAGTGGGGGAGGGGAAGATAGGGAGAGAGATATGGGGAGATGGGGGAGAGAGAGAGATACAGGGAGAGGGGAAGAGAGAGAGATATAGAGAAGGGAGGGGGAGAAAGAAAAGGGTTTTGTGGTTCCTGGTTCTCTGCCCTAATGACCGGCTGGGTAGGCATGGCTCAGGGTTCATGTGACTGGGAGTGAGTGACATCGAGTTGGCCACAGGTTTTGTGGCTCCCAGTGTTTTTTTCTGTGGGAAATGGGTCCAAGTGGCTCTGAGTGTTTAAGGCTGCAGACCAGTGGTGAAATCCAAATTTTTTAACTACCAGTTCTGTGGGCGTAGCTTGGTAGGTGTGGTATGGCTTGGTGGGCGTGGTAGGGGAAGGATATTGCAAAATCTCCATTCCCATCCCACTATGGGGCCAGCCAGGGGTGGTATTTGCCCGTTCTCCAAACTCAAAATTTCTGCTACAGGTTCTCCAGAACATGTCAGAACCTGCTGGATTTCACCCCTGCTGCAGACTTCTGCTTTAGGCTATGTGCAATTCTGTCAGGAAAAGAACACATCATCATTTTAATGGAATCTGGAAGACAGGGTCAGTGAGGCCAATGCAGAAAAGACCTATTGGGTCTGGGGTTGATGAGGAATTAATGAAATATAGACCAGAAATACACATTTCTGCTCCCTTTTAGAATACCTAAATTCTTTTGAAGACCAATATCAAAAAGTTGTGAACATATCCTTATTGCTTTCAACAGTTTGTCCAAAGATTACCTTTGTATATTTGCGGAGGGCTGCCTTGCGCCGCAAATATACAAAGGCGGAATCCTGATGCCGCACTTAGAGCAGAGAGAAGAAGCTGGATTTTGCTTTGTGGAAGCTGGCGTCCGCAATGGAGAGCAAAATCCAGCAGCTCCCCGGACCAGTCACCATTTACCACTCCGAGTTGCAAGCAGCAGGAGAGGAGGGCTGCCTTGCGCTACTGGCTGGCACAAATATACCGAGGTGGAATGCTGTTGCCGTGCAAATGAAAGTAGTGCTTCACTCCCGCAGCTTCCAGCCATCGCAAACACCACTTCTTCCCGCTTCTGCCGCCCCCTCCCCTCCGCCACAACAGCACCATTCATTCCGGATGACAAGGGCTGAGACAGAGAAAGAGACAAAGAATGAAAGAGAGAATGAGAGAGAAAGAGAGAGAATCAGAATGAGACAGAGAAAGAGACAAAGAATGAAAAGGAGAGAAGACAGAATGAAAAAGAGAATGAGAGAAAGACGAGAGAATCAGAATGAGAGAGAAAGAGTGGAGAGAGAGAGAAAGAGGGGGAGAAAGAGAATGAGAAAGAGTGGGAGAGAGAGGGGGGAGAGAGAAAGAAAATGAGAGAAAGAATGAAAGGGGGAGAGAATGAGGAAGGGGGAAAGAGAAAGAATGAGAGAGTGAGTGGGGGAGAGAGAAAGAAAGAATGAGAAAGAGTGGGAGTGACAAGATAGGGCAAAAACGTAAAATGTGAGGACAGTCGTAAGTTCGAGGACTGGTCACAAGTGCGAGGACCAGTCAAAAATTACTTTTTCAGCCCTCTGAGTAGTCCATATGCACAAAAGGACTACCCAGAGGGCTGAAAAAAGTGATTTCTGACAGGTCCTCGCACTTTTCACCGGTCTTCGCACTTATGACTGGTCATCATTTATGCCCATTGTAGCATTCTTAACAACCGTGTCACTCATTTCACAACTGCTTCTCTTCACCATGGTGACAAGATTTTTGTTTTTGTTGATCCTCTTTTCCACTTACAGAGCTAGTTTACTGTTTTTCTTTGAAATCAATATTCAAAAACATTTAACCTACTGATGCCTCAATTAATGTAATTTTATTGGTATCTATTTTTATTTTGAAATTTACCAGTAGCTGCTACATTTCCCACCCCTGGCTTATACTCGAGTCAATAAGTTTTCCCAGTTTTTTGTGGTAAAATTGGGTGCCTTGGCTTATATTCGGGTCGACTTATACTCGAGTATATACGGTAAATCTTCAATTTTGTATCCAACTATACCTCTGAACTCTCTTGGAAATTGGTAGGGCATAGAAATATTTAATGTAGAATTGCACTTTTATTTTTATCTTGCTATATTTCTTTGCTTTTGTATTTATTCAAGGTAAGATTATAAGAAAACAATTATCTTTTGGGAAAATTGTGAATTTAAAATACTGTATAGTATTTGCAAACTGCCCAAAGTAACTTAGGTGAGATGTGTGGTAAAGAAATTTGATAAATAAGTTTCAGATTATGTAATTAAAATGCAGTGAAATTAAAAAGTGCAAGAAGCATGGATTTGTTTTACTGCTTTATAAATCCTGCACTGAAAAATAGCTGAAATTACTACAATCGATGTAAAATTTAAAAAAAAATGATTTACGATCTTTAAATCCCTTAGCTTAGTCCAAAGAATACCTATTTCCTCATGAATCTGCTCAAATCCTGAGAATAATTAGAGTTTCCTCTGTTAGCCATACAGAAACCAGTCTTTGGTTATTTCATGTTGTAAAATTGTAAGATGAAAATCATTTTTTAAAAAGTTTGATTTATATGCCGCCCTTCTCTGGAGATTCAGGGCAGCTTACAATGTGTTAAGCAATAGCCTTCATTCTTTTGTATATATTTATACAAAGTCAGCTTATTGCCCCCACAAACTGGGTCCTCATTTTACCTACCTTTGAAAGGATGGAAGACTGAGTCAGCCTTGAGCCTGATGAGATTTGAACTTGCAGTAATTGCAGGCAGCTGATGTTAATAACAGTACTTTAGTCTGCTGCGCCACCAGGGCTCTTTATTATTTACATTTGACCTTAGTGACTGACTTTGTTGCCACCGCTATTGCTGGCATGGTTCAATGAATCTTTTATGTTTCTTTTTTAATCTTTATTTTTAAGTATACTGTTACTTAAATACTGTAGGATGAATGCTTAATAATTTATTTTATGAGATGTTTGGATCTTTTATAGCAAAAAAGTGGAATACAAATATTTTAAATAAATACAGTATTTTCACATGACATTGTAATTAGGGATGAATATGTGGGATACATTCCAGAAGTGGTTGAGCCAAGAGAAAAACAAATCTTATATAAAATTAAATCAAATAGCTAATTTATGTTTACAATTGCAATGTTTTTCCGCTCTGCTGATGTTAAAGTAGAAGAACATGGTCTTGTTATATAACTATATAGTGGACTTCCCTTTTCAGTTGCTGGATTGGAAAAGGGGAATTTTGAATATGCAGAGAAATCTATCCTTTTCCCCTTCTGGCTGAAAGAGGGTTTTCTATTCATAATTAACTTTTGTCCACTGACATGAGTTCAGGATTTGAAGAGATGATACATAAGTAAACTCTTCTATGAAAAGTAAATTCCATTAAATTCAGTGCAAAAACAGACTTGAAGTTGGTGAAGAAACGTAATACTGCAGAAGATAAAGCTAAAATGATGTATGCATGAGAACATCAATGAATTAAATCAAAGGTGACACCCTCCACCCCCAATGCTTAGCTCTCTTTTTTGCAGTCAACTAATTTTAATTACCTGGGAAATATCCTTGTCTTTTTTCAGTTAGTATTGTGTTTCTAAATCAACAGAGACCTTCCCCATGCAGTGTATTTTAGATTTACTTCTTTTGTATTTATTTATTGGAGTAAGGTTTTCTCTGTGGATGGTTAGTGAAAAGTTCATTTTAAATATATCTTTAATCTATCTCTTTTAATTTTATATACTCCGGAAGAATAGGAATAGATATCTAAAAATTTACATGGTACAATTGCAACCAACCTGCCTTCGATTGAGGATCTGTATACTGTCAGAAAGAGAGCTGAGAAAATATCTACAGAGCTCTCACATCCTGGACATAAACTGTTTCAACTTCTCTCCTCAGAACACCGCTATAGGGCACTGAATGCCAAAACAACTAAACACAGAGACAGTCCCCCCCTCCATGCCATCACTCTGCTAAACAACCAATTCCTACAGCACTGCCTTATGTCTAAATATATTTACCCATGTAGTAGGGCTGTACTGCTATTATCCTTCTCATCATTCCTACTAAGCTCTCCTATTGGTATATTATGATTTAACACTTGTTTGTACCTTATGATTTATAATCTATGATTTACCACTTGGTTGTATGTACACTGAGAACGTATGCACCAGAGACAATTTCCTTGTGTCACACAATCACACTTGGCCAATAAAGAATATTCCTATTCTGATTCCTTATTTTTCAAAAGCTAGTTATTTGTTTGATTTGTTCATTCATACCTGATAATTACTTATTTTTTTGTATGATTTTCAAATGTGGGTCTTTCAGGTAAGAATTCTTAAGAAGAGGCCAAAAAAAGAGAGTAAATCTTAGCTTCTCCATCCTGTGTCCCCTTATATTTAGTCAATCTTAAATGATTTACAACAAAAATGGGTAGAAACGAGGAGGGAATTATAAGAATATGTTTTTAGTTAATGGGAGAAACAAATGAATAGAAACAGCAGAGATTTGGAGAAGACCCACCATTACAATACTGGAACTCAATGTAGGAAATTCAGAACAGAGCAAATATTTCCTCACATAACACGAACTATTGATTCAGTTTTGATGATGACTGTCTATATAAATGAAGTAAATTCTAATCTAATAGGATTAGATAAATTCAGAGTCACTGTTATCATCTGCTCTTTTTCAGAATAAGTGTATTATATGGCGGTCTAGATTCTGAAGCACCAAAGCACTCTAAATACCAGATGGTAAGGTAAAAGAGTAAGGAGCCTGGACATCTGTCCTGCTAATGGACTTTACAGTGTCATTGAATGGGCTACTAAAAGAATTTGGTGGCCTTTGGTTTAATCCAGCCAGGGCATGCTTCCGTTTTTAAAGGAAGGGAGAGTAATTCCTTCAACCACAACAAAAAAATGAACATTTAAGAATCACAAACATGGTTACATAAGCTCATAGTAAAGCCTATTAATAATTGAATTGCTATATATATTGCTGTCAGAAAACCTGCTTTGTAAGGGTGCCTGGGAAATAATACCTGGCGGAGTTTTAATGAGATGTCTCCCTGTACACTAGCAATTATTGCTTATTACTGCAGCACTAAGTTGCCTGCCCGTATCTTAGCAAACTTCTGAATCTAAATTATATATTATAATGAGTAAGGCACAAACCCAATGACTGTCATCCCATAGTTATTTGCTGAATAACTGAAGCTGTAAATTGTTCATATCTATTCATGCAATGAAGTTATTGCCTCTGATGCAGATATTCCTACTTGGCAGCCATCATTCAGGGCAGCTTTTTATGCAGATCTCCGGTTTCTTATTCTTGAAAACACACAGAAGCAAATTGTTCCTATAGCTATATATTGCAGATTCTATCCTTATAATAGTAGCAATACAAAGTCACATTTTATTATGTTGAAATGAGATTCCTGCAGAGATTAGGGTGATCAAATGCAAACATGGTCAGAGTTCGCCTTATTTGGTATGCCACATGAAGAGAGAAGTATAGATAAAGTATAATGTGATGCACTACAGAAGCTGTGTGTGTGTGTCCACATGCATGCCTCTTTGAACCACTGTAGACTCCTTGTGATTGCTTGGTCTAGTTTACAGCTATAAAAAATATCTCTGATGCATAAGGATCAGATTCCTTTTTTGCATATCGTCATGATATGACATGGATATTCTGAAGAATAATTCTGCTTGCTTAATGCAATTTTAACTAAATGTCTATGGAGATCCTCAGTCATCCAGGCCATGGTTGTCCAAAGGGTGCTTTTTCAGGAGGCAACTGGACTTTTTGGTTTTTCTTTGAAGATGTTTCATTTCTCAACCAAGAAGCTTCAGCTCTGAGTGGATGGTAGGGAATGGATCCTATGTTCAGTTTTGACATAGATGGACTCTCAACCCCTCTTTCAAACCAGAGGCCCTCTCTCTCCAAAATGTGGACTTTGCTGACTTTAAAACAGTGGTTTTTGTTTTTTAAATGCAGATGGACTGCTGAATCCTGTCCTGATGGGTTTGTTCTCCTACGTTGTGCCATGCGTTTATGAAGTGGTTGTTTTGTTTCCCCAATGTACAGATCTGCACATGGCTCACTGCATTGTACTGCATATACCACATTGCTCAGTTTGTGTCTGGGTATTTTATCCTTGGGGTGGACAAGGTTCTGCCTTAGTGTATTTTTCTGTTTGAAGTGTACATGTATGTTGTGTTGTCTGAAGATCCTCCTGAGATTTTCCGATATTTCTGCAATATATGGAATGACAATGTTGTTTTGTTTACTGTTCTCTTCATTGTCTATTATGGAGGAGCTCCTGTAGGGTCTTTTTTTGAGATTTGATGAAGGCCCATTTGGGATAGCCACATGTTCTGAGTGCTTCCTTGATGTGTTTTAATTCTTTATCTTTCCTATCTTTGCTGGTAGGCAGGCCTTCAGCTCAGTGATGTAGAGTTCTGAGGACTCCCATTTTGTGCTTGTAATTGGGATAATGGGTAGCTATCTCGAGATTTTCTGCCTAGAGACCAGATATTGTCTTGCAAAAGAAAGTAACCAATTATCCAGTTTGTGAAGAAAATCATTACTTTCTTCTATTAAATTAAAAAAACCCAAAGATACACTGTTTTAAATATAAATTATCAGATGAAATAAATGTAGGACAATGGTTCCTACACATTTTAGTTTGGCTACAAAAATGTTCTTCATGTACAATATTTGAATTTACAAAAGTACACAAAGAAGTAATTGATAGAACAAAATGAAAAATACAGATTTTTTTTGTTTATGTAATATAGCATTAGGTATTATAGCATGTTGCTAAAACAGACCTTACCAAGAACTCCCCTGACTTCAACAGCTCTGCTCTGAAATGGAATGTTCCAAGTTGAGAATTTTAAGATCTTATTTTTAAGTGGTAAACACAATTTCTAGATGTTCTTGCAAGCAGCAGAATCCTAATCCATTATTTTGAGGTCTTTTGTGAGCTAAAATAATGTCAATTAAAATTTCCCTGGATCAAAGATTAAATATTAGTGTCATAGAAATTATATCAGGTGTTTCAGCTAAATATACTGCACAGTATATAATGAGGAAGAATGTATCAAGAAATCCATATAGTTGTTTTTGCAATTATGGTGTTCAGATAAGGCTTATCAACTCTGCCACCTCATTTTATCACTATTTTGATCAGTATACATTTTCTGATAAATGATCATAAATGGGTTTCATAAATAGTACACGTGTCCTTGCTGCTTCCCACAATTGTCTCAGTTGAGCTGAATTCAGTTGAAGGGTCCAAGACCAGGTCACTAGGTTGCATCTGTACTTGAGCAACTTCTTTCTCTTCTTTCATTTCTAAAGCTATACTATCCTGTGTGAGATGATCCATACAGTCTTTCTTAGTTAACTGGTGAACTGAGACTTTTATAGCAATCTTGAGTGGTGGTTCATGCAAAGAAGATGCATCTGAATCAGCGGCAAGAGAGTCACTACGCTTTAGGGGACTGGAAATCATGTACATTTCATCAGGGTCTGTGATCCCTTGCCCCACGGCTGATTGCCTTACAAATTTATGGCCTTGTTCCTCTAATCTGACTACTTCCATGATTTCTTCCATGATAGTCCTACAATTCATTATAAGAGGTGGTAGGGGAACACTTCTAGCTAGTTCCTCAATGTAGCGGGCAAACTCCATTGTCTTAAACTGGGTTACTTTGGCAAGCTCAAGAGTTTTTGCTGAGGTGATTATTGGGATGCGCTTAGCAATCTCAAAAGCTTTTTGCAGCTTTTCAGCTCCTTCTGTCCGAAAAAAATCATTGATTGCTTTCTCAGTCTTTTTCAAGTGGCTACTCATCATGCATAGTCTAGTAATATTTAAGATCAAAACAACAGTAAATGCTACAAGACATACAATCATGTAGTAGATCCCCATGTCTCCAGCGGTAAATACAACCCTCAGGGTGACAGTATTATTCACTTTGCCATAGATGTTAGAAGCAAGACATGTGTATTTTCCTCGATCTTCAAATGACACACTGGTGATATTTAGTTGCCCTCTATTGAGAATCCATTTTCCTGCCGGAAAGAAGCCAGAATTAATTAGTAAAATGTATCTATTTTTTCTTCTCATCATCATTTAGGAAATATCACAATACATTCAAGTAATTGTTTCAAAGACATCTTATAATGCATGTAGAATATTCTGAAATAACTGCTGCTAAGAAACTTGAAGTCTTGGCCATTAATTAGGTCTAGTAAATACCCCAAACTGCTTGTCCAAGATTGCCATAGAATCGTCCCATGATATTGCTAGGTTGTAAAACTCTGTATATTCCCAAGCAAAATTATCCCTTAAATCATTCTGTGATTATCTTGCACACATTTCCAATGATTTTAAAGTAACTTAATCCCAAAGAAATCTTATGGTTACTTTTGTGTAGGCAAGAGACTCTAAATGATTTGTATATAAGCAAAAAAGTAATCTGTTCCTATAAATTCTCTCCTTCACATGGACTTTCAGGTCACTTTCACCAACCGCAGGGAGACGGAACCAACCAAGTGGTTCCATCCCAGGTGCCTGATGGACCCCGAGAGGTTCCTGACGGAGCTTGGGCCATTTCCTGAGACTCTGGCTCACGACTCGACTGAGGACCTGGTGGTGGCCTGGGACAGGGCAGCTACTAGGGCCTTGGACCGCGTCGTGCCTTTGCGGCCTCTGACCCGATGCTGATCTCGACTAGCTCCTTGGTTTTCTGAGGAGTTGAGAGAGATGAAGCATCAGAAAAGATGCCTGGAGAGTGATTGGAGGACAAGCCGATCTGAATCTGACCAAACACAGGTGAGATCTTATATTAAGACCTACCTAGTGGTGATAAAAGCGGCGAAGTCTAGCTACTTCTCCACTCTTATTGCATCTGCAGAGAACCGCCCAGCCGCGCTGTTTAGGGTGACTCACTCACTACTTCAGGTGGGGGTGCGTGAAGACCCCTTACAGGGTCGAGCTGAGGATTTTGTGCAATTCCTGCATGATAAAGTCGCTCAGATTCGGGAAGGCCTGGACTCCGATTGGGTAGATCCAGGGGAGGAGATGGGGGTAGGTCCTGAGAGTGTTATCTGGGAAGAGTTTGACCCTGAGGATGTGGACAGGATTCTGGGCAAGCTTAGTGCTGCCACATGTTTATTGGACCCGTGTCCCTCCTGGTTGGTACTGGCCTCCCAGGAGGTTACATGAGGCTTATAAATGCTCCTCTGAGTGAGGGTGTCTTTCCCACCGCCTTGAAAGAGGCGGTTGTGAAGCCCCTCCTCAAGAAGCCTTCCCTGGACCCAGCTATATTATCAAATTATCGTCCAGTCTCCAATCTTCACTTCGTTGTGAAGGTTGTTGAGAGTATGGTGGCACGACAACTACCCCGATACCTGGATGAAGCTGTCTATCTGGATCTGTACCAGTCGGGCTTCAGGCCACGATACAGCACAGAAACGGCATTGGTCGCATTGGCTGATGATCTCTGGAGGGCTCGGGACAGAGGTTGTTCCTCTGTCCTGGTCCTATTAGATCTCTCAGCGGCTTTTGATACCATCGACCATGGTATCTTACTGCACCGGCTGGAGAGGTTAGGAATAGGGGGCACCGTGCTTCAGTGGTTCTCCTTCCTCTCTGACCATTCGCAGTTTGTGTTGGCTGGGGGGCAGAGGTCAACCTCGAGGCACCTTATTTGTGGGGTGCCACAAGGGTCAGTCCTCTCACCCCTTTTGTTCAACATTTATGTAAAACTGCTAGGTGAGATCATCCATGGTTTCAGGGTGAGTGTTCATCAGTAAGCTGATGACACACAGCTATACATCTCCACCCTGGACCACCCCAATGATGCCCTTACTGTGATGTCCCATTGCCTGGAGGCCGTGCGGATCTGGATGGGGAGAAACAAACTCAGACTCAAACCCTCCAAGACCGAGTGGCTGTGGCTTCCGACATCCTGGTATAGTCAGCTGGTACCATCACTGACAATTGGGGATGAGACCTTACTTCCCACAGAGAGGGCTCGCAACTTAGGTGTCCTCCTGGATTCACGGCTATCTTTAGAAGAGCACATGATGGCCGTGGCCAGGGGGGGCCTTTTATCAGGTTCGCCTGATCCGCCAGTTGCGTCCCTTTCTGGATCGGGATGCCTTGCACACAGTCACTCATGCCCTAGTCACCTCCCATATGGATTACTGTAATGCTGTCTACATGGGGCTCCCCTTGAAGAGCATCCGCAGGCTCCAGCTGGTCCAGAATGTAGCCGCGCGGGTGATTATGGGCGCAACTCGTTACGCCCATGTAACACCTCTCCTGCGTGAGCTGCACTGGCTCCCAGTGGTCTTCCGGGTGCGATTCAAGGTGTTAGTCATCACCTTTAAAGCGCTCCATGGCTTAAGACCTGGGTACCTACGAGACCGTCTTTTGTCACCAATAGCCTCCCACCAACCAGTTCGTTCTCACAGGGAGGGACTTCTCAGGGTACCGTCAGTCAAATCATGCCGACTGGCGACTCCCAGGGGGAGGGCCTTCTCTGTGAGGGCTCCAACTCTTTGGAATGAACTGCCCCCAGAGATACAGAATATCCCTGATCTCTGCGCTTTCCGCCGTGCCCTCAAGACCCTGATGTTCCAACAGGCAGGGCTAAACATATGAACATGTGAATGATCTTTTAAAATGTACACCGCCTTGAGTCCTACGGGAGAAAGGCGGTATAGAAATGTAATAAATAAATAAATAAATAAAATAAATTAAGGGCAGGTAAAAGAGGACTTTGATGTATTTCTGGACTTGTCCAATTAAACCAGTATTTTATTGCACATATATTTCAGAAGATACTTAAATTTATTTTGGTATGATACAGGCATAACAAGACGGAAGAGTTATGAGGAATGAGCTGTTTAATGTTTAAGCAAGAGATTCCCTTCTACTATAACAGGTCAGATTACTTGGTTGCCTAAACCCCGATTGTCTATTTTGATTGTCACAGCTTTCTGATACAAGTAAATTTCAGAATTATATTTCTAATGTTTGGAGTACCCAGGGGATTATCTCACTATTGGTCCATTCAGTTTTGTATTGGTCACAGCTCTGATAGTAGCTCTTCATAATTTTAGATTAGAATCTTTCCTACATAGTCACATATTTAACTTTCTGGATCAAACTTTGTGTATCATATACTAGCCAGTTTCCCCCAAAATAAGACATCCCCTGATAATAAGCCCAATCAGGCTTTTGAGCACATGGCAATAAGGCTAAGTGCTTATTTCAGGGTTCAAAAAAATATAAGAAGGGTCTTATTTTTGGGGAAACACGGTATTTAGCAGGTATACCTCTTGAAAATTTCCAAGGCCAAAGAGATCACAGTATCACTGGGCTACGAGAACTACAGTGGGGCAAAAAAGTATTTAGTCACCCACCAATTGTGCAAGTTCTCCCACTTAAAAAGATGAGAGAGGCCTGTAATTGTCATCATAGGTAGACCTCAACTATGAGAGACAAAATGAGAAAACAAATCCAGACAATCACATTGTCTGATTTGGAAAGAATTTATTTGCAAATTATGGTGGAAAATAAGTATTTGGTCACCTACAAACAAGCAAGATTTCTGGCTCTCACAGACCTGTAACTTCTTCTTTAAGAGGCTCCTCTGTCCTCCACTCATTACCTGTATTAATGGCACCTGTTTGAACTTGTTATCGGTATAAAAGACACCTGTCCACAACCTCAAACAGTCACACTCCAAACTGCACTATGGTGAAGACAAAAGAGCTGTCGAAGGACACCAGAAACAAAATTGTAGACCTGCACCAGGCTGGGAAGACTGAATCTGCAATAGGCAAGCAGCTTGGTGTGAAGAAATCAACTGTGGGAGCAATAATTAGAAAATGGAAGACATACAAGACCACTGATAATCTCCCTTGATCTGGGGCTCCATGGAAGATCTCACCCCGTGGGTCAAAATGATCACAAGAACGGTGAGCAAAAGTCTCAGAACCACACGGGGAGACCTAGTGAATGACCTGCAGAGAGCTGGGACCAATGTAACAAAGGCTACCATCAGTAACACACTACGCTGCCAGATCCTGCAGTGCCAGACATGTCCCCCTGCTTAAGCCAGTATATGTCCGGGCCTGTCTGAAGTTTGCTAGAGAGCATTTGGATGATCCAGAAGAGGATTGGGAGAATGTCATATGGTCAGATGAAATCAAAGTAGAACTGTTTGGTAGAAACACAACTCGTTGTGTTTGGAGGAGAGAGAATGCTGAGTTGCATCCAAAGAACACCATACCTACTGTGAAGCATGGGGGTGGCAACATCATGCTTTGGGACTGTTTCTCTGCAAAGGGACCAGGATGACTGATCCGTGTACAGGAAAGAATGAATGGGGCCATGTATCCTGAGATTTTGAGTGCAAACCTCCTTCCATCAGCAAGGGCATTGAAGATGAAACGTGGCTGGGTCTTTCAGCATGACAATGATCCCAAACACACCACCCGGGCAATGAAGGAGTGGCTTCGTAAGAAGCATTTCAAGGCCCTGGAATGGCCTAGCCAGTCTCCAGATCTCAACCCCATAGAAAACCTTTGGAGGGAGTTGAAAGTCCATGTTGTCCAGCGACAGCCCCAAAACATCACTGCTCTAGGGGAGATCTGCATGGAGGAATGGGCCAACATACCAGCAACAGTGTGTGCCAACCTTCCGAAGATTTACAGAAAACGTTTGACCTCTGTCATTGCTAACGAAGGATATATAACAAAGTATTGAGATGAACTTTTGATATTGACCAAATACATATTTTCCACCATAATTTGCAAATAAATTCTTTCCAAATCAGACAATGTGATTGTCTGGATTTGTTTTCTCATTTTGTCTCTCATAGTTGAGGTCTACCTATAATGACAATTACAGGCCTCTCTCATCTTTTTAAGTGGGAGAACTTGCACAATTGGTGGCTGACTAAATACTTTTTTGCCCCACTGAATATCAGAAAACCAATTGAGGGGCAGCCTAAAGAAGAATGCCAGTCTTTGTGCTTTTCTTCACTTGTAACTAACTAAAATACGAATATGTCCTACGACCTTTTTATTTTGCTATGCTTTATTGAGGTTGTCTGTACCTCATCTTTAGCCCATGAACAAATAGCCAGTTTTAAAATAGTGTTTTCCCTTTTAAGCCAGCAGGCATACATGGCAGTTTCAAGTACCTAAAATTGGGTGGCTTTCAGCCTCTTTTGTCCATGGAAAGCTCTAGTGAATTGTACGCTTAGGGTTAACCCTTTTCAGCTGTACATTTTATTTATTTATTTATTTATTTTATTTATTTAGATTTATATACCACCCTTCTCCCCGAGGGGACTCAGGACGGTGAACAGCCAAAAGTAAAAAACATACATACAAAATTTAAAAGCCAAATAAAACCGAATTAAACAATGGCCCCAATATTTAAAATCCCAATTATAAAATATTAAAACCCCAAATATTAAAATATTTACAATTTAAAATTTCTAAATTATTTTTACAAAAGAAGGGAAAAAGGGAAGAATTAGGCCAGGCCCGCCTGGTGGAACAGGAAAGTTTTTAGCTCACGGCGGAAGGCATGAAGATCCAGGATCCTCCGTAACTCCGGGGGAGCTCGTTCCAGATAGTGGGTGCCCCCACAGAGAAGGCTCTCCCCCTGGGGGCCGCCAGCCGACATTGTTTGGCCGACGGCACCCGGAGGAGCCCCTCTCTATGGGAGCGTACCGGTCGGTGGGAAGCTATTGGTGGTAGTAGGCGGTCCCGTAAGTACCCGGGTCCTAAGCCATGGAGCGCTTTAAAGGTGGTAACCAACACCTTGAAGCGCACCCGGAAGACCACCGGGAGCCAGTGCAGCTTGCGCAGGAGAGGAGTAACATGGGAGCGCCACGTCGCTCCCATCACCACCCGCGCGGCCGCACTCTGCGCCAGTTGGAGCCTCCAGGTGCTCCTCAAGGGGAGCCCCATGTAGAGAGCATTACAATAGTCCAGGTGAGAGGTGACGAGGGCGTGAGTGACCATGTGTAAAGAGTCCCGATCCAGAAAGGGACGCAACTGGCAAATCAGACGAACCTGATGAAAAATCCTCCCGGTCACGGCCGTCATGTGTGTCCCCTCCCTGGGTCTGGCTCTTTCTTTGGCTGAAGAAATACTGGATACAGATGCCAACTGCTCTCATACCTGCAGGTCCCTGAAGCCTGCAGAACAGCTAATAGAGACAGGGGCGCAACTCTGTACACAGGAAAACAGGTTTTCTCAAAACTTTGCGACCCTGAGTTTGAAGACATGCAGCTCACTAGCTTGACTGTCCAGATGTTCTTCAGGCTTGGTTTATTTTATTTTATTTTATTTTATTTTATTTTATTTTATTTTATTTTATTTTATTTTATTTTATTTTATTTTATTTTATTTTATTTTATTTTATTTTATTTTATTTTATTTTATTTTATTTTATTTTATTTTATTATTTTATTATTTTATTATTTTATTTTATTTTATTTTATTTTATTTTATTTTTTATTATTTTATTTTATTTTATTTTATTTTATTTTATTTTATTTATTTTATTATTATTTTATTATTTTATTTTATATTATTTTATATTATTTTTTTATTTTTTTATTTTTAATTTTTTAATTTTTAATTTTGGCTTATATCTCACAATAGACTCAGGGCAGCTCACAACAACAAAACACAAGCCACAATATAAAGACTAATCTAAAAAATTTAAAATTAACCCTTAAAACCCCATCATCAGTCCAAGTCGAGGGATTTGAAAAGCCAAGTTTTTAATTCACGGCGGAAGGTGCGAAGGTCAGGTGCTAATCGGAGCTCCAAGGGGAGTTGATTCCAGAGGGTGGGCGCACCCACCGAGAAGGCTCTACCCCTGGGGGCCGCCAGCCACCACTGTCTAGCCGACGGCACCCTGAGTAGGCCTTCTCTATGGGCGCGAACTGGGCGATGGGATATTGTTGCTGGCTATAAGTGGTCCGCCAAATATCCTGGTCCTAAGCCATGTAGGGCTTTATAGGTCATCACCAGCACGTTGAATCTCACCCGGAGGGCAACCGGTAGCCAATGCAAACCGCGCAGGAGGGGTGTAACATGGGAGTATCGGGATTTTCCCATCACAATCTGCGCAGCTGCATTTTGCACCAGCTGAAGCCTCCAAGTGGTCCTCAAGAGCAGCCCCATGTAGAGAGTATTGCAGTAGTCAATCTGTGAGGTGACCAGTGCATGAGTAACTGTGCGTAGGGCATCTCGGTCCAAGTAGGGATGCAACTGGCGCACCAGACATATCTGGGCGAATGCCCCCCTGGTCACGGTCGTTATCTGGTCTTCTAAGCTCAACCATGAATCCAGAAGGACACCCAAGTTGCGCACCCTGTCTACAGGGGGCAAAACTTCACCCCCTATAGTCAGCAATGGCACCTCACCCTTGAACCGAGATGCCGGTACCCACAGCCACTCGGTCTTGGCTGGGTTGAGTTGCAATCTGTTTCTACCCATCCATTGGTTTAGATTGGTTTAGTGTATCAGAACTGGAATTTTGAAAAAGAATGTCAATCCCTTGTCAAAACAACACTGAACTGCTGATCAATGTTTTACTATCATTCAAAGTCTTGGATGGAATTTGAATCTTTGGTTTCTCCTTGCCTTGATAAACATTTCAAGGAAGGGAAGAAATAGCCTGAAAAAGACCCTTCTGTATGTATGGCAAAATAGTAAGGAAAGAAGGCCCTCCTGTTGGGAACCATGTTCTGCATCTCCCCAGGCAGGGGAAGGGGTTGAACTGAAATGAAGAAATAACCAGGGATTGGCTATGAAGGTGACATGTTGCTTGAGATTCAATCTTTCTTGGGGGATTCTTTATAAATGTACTCCCTGCCCCAATCTAGATCCTTCAGCATTCAGTTTGTAGAAAAAAGGATACCGTATATACTCGAGTATAAGCCGACCCGAATATAAGCCGAGGCCCCCAATTTTACCACAAAAAACTGGGAAAACTTATTGACTCGAGTATAAGCCGGGGGTGGGAAATGCAGCGGCTACTGGTAAATTTCAAAATAAAAAAAGACTGGTCAAAAGTGCGAGGACCTGTCAGAAATCACTTTTTTCAGCCCTCTGGGTAGTCCTTTTGTGCATATGGACTACTCAGAGGGTTGAAAAAGTAATTTTTGACTGGGCCTCGCACTTGTGACCAGTCCTCGAACTTACAACTGTCCTCACATTTTACGTTTTTGCCCTATCTTATCACCATTTCTTTCTCCCCCTCTCTTTCTCATTCTTTCTCTCTCCCCTCTTTCTCTCTCTCTCTCTCCCACTCTCTCTCTCATTCTCTTTCTCCCCCCTTTCTCAAAGAGAGAGGTGGTAGGTTTGAGGAGAAAGATTGCTGTACAATAAAAAAGATGAAAGGGAAGAAAACCAACCCCAAACAAATATAAAGATATTAAGATAAAGAATGAATTGTTAAAATTTAAAAGATAAAAGAGAACAAATATGAATAAATAGCAATAATTAGAAACACACATACAAACATACAATGTATTTTCTTTGAACAGAGTATTTGGCCGGTTCACAAATTTAAACAGTGTTTAGTCATTTCACTTAAATTTACAATTTCTATATTTCCTTTTTGCCATATTTATTCCTCATCTATTTTTTTAAAAAACCAATATTACCCTTCATCCTCATCTCGAATCTTAATCAAATTCAATTTTTCACTTCTATTCTATATTATACCCCTTCCCATTGTCATCTATTTTTATATCCATCCTCACATTGGTTAATTATGTCATATTAGTTGTTCAATACAAATTCAACATTTTAATATAAATCAAATAGTTATATAACTATCTTTTTTGTATATTAATCAATATGAACATGAATATTCCAATTATTTCCATGCAATCCAATTTCTTACAAATCAATTACTGGTAATTATATTTACCAATAATAATAAACCAAATAATTTCCCCCATATATTCCTCCAAACCACAACTTAACCATTTCTGCTTTCAACACAATATACAATTAATAGTATCTCAATTACTACAATTCCCTAGTTAAATAGAGCTTTTTTTCTTTTGTGTTTTAAAATCTTGAACTCTCCTCTTTTGCCATTTGCCATAAATTTCCCATTGTTTGCACCTACCTTTTTTGATGAGGAAAAAGAAAAGAAATCTGCCTTTCCAACGTTGCAAGCAAACAGCAAAGCCAAGAACCTGCTTTAGTTTCAGTTTTGCTTTCAGCTTGAATTGCACAAGGAGAAAAAAAAGTTGATTTGAACTTTTTTTCAAATCAACCACACTCTTTGCAGCTAGAAAAAGACCCCTGCCCAAAACAGCTGAGAGCAAATCAGTTGAGAGTCGGGAGGCTGTTCAAATCAACTTATGGTAATTAACCTATACTGAAGCTGAAAGGGGCTGTTTTTTCCATTTTTGAAGACATGGGTCTACTCATTTGTTTTCTTTTAAAAAGGCATTTTTTTGGTGACTCGAATATAAGCCGAGGGGGGCTTTTTCAGCCTGAAAAATGTGCTGAAAAACTTGGCTTATATTTGAGTATATACGGTACATTCAGAATTGTGTAATATGTGTAGGAGGAGTAATGGAGGAGGGAGGATAGATTTGCTTATTCTTGTACAAAACTGCAGTATTCACTTCCCTGCTGGCCTCCCTCTTAAAACTCTACTCTGCATGCCTCAGAAACATCAGATTGGTCAGTTTCAACGACTGGCTCTATACACAACATTTTCAGCTTCCAACATTTCAAGAGTAGTCCTTGAAAATTAGAAGGTGGAATCATCAGTTTCATTCCTACCTCTGTCCTTTTATGTTCAGAATTCTGAGGAATGGGAACTCTTTTAACTGGTATTTAAGTGGATCCCTCACATTACAATAGACAACATATAGCTTACTTCGTTCTCTGTGATCATGAATGGAAGAAGTTTTCCCATGGCAGATGACAGGGAAAGGGAAACAAAGGCAGGGGAAATCAAACAATTGTTTTATTAACATACCTTGCATATTTGGGGCATGATCATTGAATGTGACTCAGGAGACATACCACAAAGGCTAAACAGAAAATGGCATTCAGGACAGCTAAATGTATGCTGGAATAATTTTCTGCCAATCTGAGAAAAGGCAGCGGGCAAAGAACATTTGCTTCGGTAGGGGGCTGTCATTTGCACAAAAAAATCTCCCTGTCAACTCTGAAGCGAACCTGGCTGAAGCCATCTTTTGCTGCCTCATAGTTGCCACAAAGTCTGAGAGGGGGAAGGGAGGGGGAGTAGATCGACCGGCTACCAGGCAAAACAAAAAGTTTTCTTGTGGGAACCAAGGTCATCCCAACAGCTGGCAGTTGAAGGGGGAGTGGAGTGACCAAGCAGCCTGCCAGATACTTTGATTGGACAATGTGACCGGGGACATCTGGGGAGGGAATTATTTGCTCTTTTAATTAAGGGAAAAACCGTGGGAAGTTTTAGAGTTGGTTTTCACTAGCAGTGCTGATATGATATATCCAATAAACCTGTTCTTTAAGGATTCTACCTGCCTTGGAGTTGCTTTTGGCGGATGTGTTACTCGGAATGCTGACACTCCATACATATCCATACAACCAAAGATAATCTCCAATTCATATTGCCTTGTGATAGACATGATTTCCCACCATTACATCCACTTGGTGTATACTGATTTTTAAAGCAAATTTCCCAGCAAATTTTGCAGATTTGGGATCATCAATGTTCTGAAGAATCCAGCAGTATCATTCCAGCTGAAGCAAAGCACTCAAAAGCCCATATGCTTTTTTGTAATATCTGATTTTCCAAATACCAGATAGTTCCTTGTTTGACTTTTGAAGAAATGGATATAGCAGTTACAGCAAATAGTGTGCTATTCATCCTGCCAGCTACTTCCCATGAGTCCATGAGCAGGAATCTACAGCAATGTTTTTCTCCCACATGTCCTCTTCCCATCAATAGGTATTTGGCTTCCGGTTTTTGAGTTTGCATATAGCCATCTTAGCAACAGCTAATAATACACTTATCTTTTACTAGCATATCTAGAGCCATCTTTGGACTATCATCCCATCTTTTAACAAGCATGTTCCATACATTAATATATAATTTGTAAATAAGTGCTTTTAATTCACCCGAATCTCAGTATCAGTTGTAACTGAAGGATAAAAATCACTCTAAACTTTTATCATATTCTCAACATCACTGCCTTTTACCCATAAATGTATTTATTATTTACTAAATAAATAATTCAGAGATACTGTAATATTTCCATGCAGCTTTTTTAATTAATGTCACCTGCATGGTTGTTGTTTTTTTAGTATGAAAACTGCAAGTGCAATGGAATATGGGTAGAGTAATCAAGCTCAACACTGCAATGGGTAGGATGGCTATAATTCTTCCCTTAACAAAAAAATGATGTTTCTGAATATGTGGTGTGAATTAGGAAGTTAAACTCTGTTACTAATCATGACTTCACAGAATAATTTAAAATAAACAAGAGAAGTAACAGCAATAGCCAGAATCAACATGATTGGGATTAAAGACTGGCCCTAATCTGAGTGAGTTGACAAGTGTGGTGTGGTATAAGTCACCCATGGTATGTAGATGTATGATTTATGATTATAAATGGTTAATGGACATATAAATCTCTTAAATGTAGTTATAGAGACAACCTTCCCAGCTCCATCAGCATTCTCTAAAATACCCAGATTAAGTTTAGGAAAAGAATCTTTCTGCTGGGTAGACTTGGTAGTTGCCTCCTTCTATCAAGTATATTTAATACTTCGCATTTATTTGCCTTGAGTAAATACTATTTAATAAATTTAGTCATTTATCTTGGGTAAATAGAGAAAAACAAATTTACAACAGTTGGTGCTTTTAAGGCAATATAACATGAAGACAGTATGTTTGCATAGAAAAACATCTGAAAACTATACCTCTGTCACCATCTTCTTTCACCAAATGGCCATTTGAGTTGTACCACTTGAACACTGGTTCTGGATATCCTTGAACATTGCAGTCAATCAATGCACTATAACCTTCCTTGACTATAATATGGTCAATTCTGGAGATTACCATTGGTACAAATCCCGTCAGCAGGTCTGTGTGATTTAAAGTGCTGTTAATTACATCTTCAGCAGTTGTCCATACTGCTAATAAATTGAAAACATGAAAGATGGTCCAGTAGTACAAAAAAAGGTGGTTCTTGAACGTGTTCATTTGTCTTCAAATATATCTGCCAATCACAGTCAGCGGACCTGGAATTGGGAAATATATCAGGCTGGAGTAGCCCATCAAATTTGATCCATCAAATTTCAAAAGCAAACAAAATCTAGACCTGCAAAATAAAACAAGTTAGAGCAATTAAAAAATAAAAATAGATGTAGCAGAAGTAGTTAAAGCAATTTTGATTTAAACTAATAATCTATCTCAGAACTCATTGTTTCAAAAGTTTAACTTCAATGTTACTACTATCACAACTCCTGATATTTTTTCTGTTTTTTATGTATTTGATACAATTTCAATGACAGAAAAACGCTGTTTTGTTCAGATCAGTGATTTTAATTAAAAAAAATATAACAGAAATAATGTTTCTTTTTAAAATATATATATAAAGGAGCAAAACAAAAATGATTTTTTCGGTTTGAGTTCATATCACTATCATTGTGGAGGAATAAGGGTTAATGTAACAGAAATCAATGTTCTTAACACATCTATTTATCCCAAAATGCATATCTAAAAATGTCTCAGGTTATGCTAGATTAAAAAAGCAACAATACACGTATAATATGAAGGTATACATTTTGTGTACATGACACAATGTAACTAAGGGTTTAGCATGTATTTCAAATATAATCTTTACATGTTTTTTTTATTTGTAAAACATTTTAGCAAATTTCTATCTAAACAAAGAGCTTTTCACTGGAAATGAGTTAAGATGTTTGATCTGGAATTCAATTTGTGCGCAGTTCTATTAAATATATATACTATGGATAATAGTATTAATGTCAAAATAATTTTAAAGCTGTATATTGCATATATTTCAAAGAGTATCCTTACATAGTTTGCAGTTGATAATCATACAAAAAGAATTTTCAGTATCATCCCACATCTGTTGTTTAAAAGTAAGAGTAACTGGCTTGTTAATCAGCATAATTCTCAGTGAAGACTATAGAGAATAGGGAAGGGAACATTAATTCAAAGTTAAAGTCCTGCTTTGCATGTAAAATATCCCTAGTTTGGTGTGTGTCATTGCCAGTTAAAGAGATCTCAGTTGGCAGGGTTTATTGGCTAGAAAAACCAATTGTCTGTTTAGATGACTGTAATAATATTTCTTTCCTAACAGATTAACAGAGCTGGAAGGTACCTTGCAGGTCATCTAGTCCAATCCGTGCCCTAGAACTGCATACAAGTACTCCTCAATTTACAGTAGTTCATTTAGTGACCATTCAAAGTTATAATGGCACTGAAAAAAGTGACTTATGACAGTTTTTCACACTTATGATGATTGCAGCATCACCATGGTCATGTGATCAAAATTCAGATGCTTGGCAACTGACTCATATTTATGACAATTGCAGTGTCCTGGGGTTATGTAATCTCCTTTTGAAACCTTCTGACAGGGAAAGTCAACGAGGAAACTAGATTCACTTAACAACCCTGTTACTAAATTAACAACCGAAGTGATTCACTTAACAAATGTGGCAAGACAGATCGTAAAATGGGGCAAAATTCACTTAACAAATGTCTGACTCAGCAACAGAAATTTTGGGCTCAATTGTGGTTGTAAATCGAGGACAACCTGTATTGCTTCTCTGTCCTTTAATGCTGATGGACATTTTTAATTCAACATAGATGATCCAGAATGGTCTATCACCTGCTCCATTTGGTTCTGTACTGTTCTGGACAGGTGAGATACTTCCAAATAAAGAACTGGGTTTGTGGGATTCATTGGGAGTCAGAGGCAGTCTTAGAAATAAAAATCATAGTAGAATATGGTGTTTTGTCAAGATGTCAGACAACCAGAAAACCTGGGGCATGCGGAGAAATTTAATGGATTGTATTAGAATGTATAGGGAGGTCTTTGAAAGAGGGTTGTTTATGAAATTTATGTTAAACAAGAACAACTGTATGCAAGAAAAGAGAAATGTTTTCATTTAAATGTTATTTGACTAAAACCTTATTTTATGTCAATTTAACTGATTTGTTATGCTTTTTTATAAATGTCTTGTAAGTTTTGTGAATACTATAGCTGGATAAATCACCTGGATTTATTCACAGGCATGTTTAGTTACTATGACAAGCAAACCATGTTTCCAGGTTTAGTGCACAAAGCTGGAAACAGCTGTATCTCTTTATTAGATATTTGTTTATAATAAGTATTGTCCTTTTCTTATTATAGATGACGCTTGGACTCCGTATTAACTGCTGAGGTAACTTCTTTATTAACACAATTAGAGACCTTAACACACTCGCTGTGAGGCACACGGAACAACCCAACAACTTCTGACAGCTCTTATATATCGGCTGTCAGCGAGGCTTAACCAATCACAATACTCTCTTTAACTATGCATCCCAACAGGGGGCCTAAACAGGGGAACTTGCTCAGTACACAACACCCCTTTATCCCTGGAACGTGCATGCGTAATCCCGCAGGTATGGTGGCCGACGCCGGTCCCGGCCGGAACGGCGCAGGACCTCTGGCTCAGCTTGTTGGCCCTGACCTTTGGCTACTGCTTCATCTACACCGTGACCATCGCTTCCAGAGGCAGGTAAGTCGCCATCTTGTCCCATGGAATGGCTCGATGTGTGTTCGGCTGTATGGGCATTAAACGGGGTCGTGTTCTGCATGTTGCTCGTCTGCTGTTGTTTCTCTGTTTGCTCCTGCGAACGGAACCAAGGCGAGGACGGGGTGTCCGGTTTGTGTTGGGTGTTGGCTATCGCCTTTGGGGTTTCGTCCGTAAGGGTAATGTCAGTGTCCCTCTCATGTGACCCTTGTTGACTCCCACCCGTGACCTGTCTAATCCATACCTGGTCTAGATGCCGTCTCCAGACCTGTCCTCCCCCCATATCTACTTTGTATGAACACGGGCCGGTAACCCGTATGATAACCCCTGGTAGCCATAGAGGATGGCTCGTATAGTTGCGAGCATAGACCAAATTCCCCTCCGTCAAACTGCCAAAAGCCCAGCTGGAGTGTAAGGGGGTACGGGGAGCATAACAAGGGTGCAGTCTGTCGAGCATCGTACGCAGGCAGCGGCCCATAAGGAGCTCAGTCGGACTGCGATTAGTCAAGGGACATGGCGTGGAGTGCTGGATAAGCAAATACTCTGCAAGCAGTGAGGGCCACTGTTTAAATCCCATGCAGCCTAGGGCATCCTATGTGGACCTCACGGCCCTTTCAGCCCGGCCATTACTGGCCGGATGATAAGGGGAAATGAGGCAATGCCTAATTCCCAACCCGGCTAAAAACATCTCAAAACTGGACGAAGTCAATTGCGGCCCATTGTTGGACACGAGTTCGTCCGGCAACCCATGGGTCGCGAAAAACATACGCAAGATCCGTACGAGCGCATCTGTATGCATGCATGAGTTTGAATGTGTCTGTGATTCTAACTTTGAATTTGTCTTTTCTAGTCATCTATTATGCATTTTTCACCATAAAAGTGAATATGTTTTGGCTGGCAGCGTGCTGCAGGAAGCTGTTCAGGCCAAAAACAGAGCACAGCAGGAGGCTGCACGCAGCCCCCTGTGCCCCATTTTGGCTGCCAGAGGCACTGCAGGCCGGTCCTTTGCTATTTCCAGGCCAGCCCTGCCAGCCAGATTTAAGCACCCCTGCGGGCCTGGATTTTGACACCCCTGGACTAGACTGTATAATATGACTTGGTCAAGCTTCTTTACAGATAATTTTCTTTTCTGTTTTGCACACACACTCTTGTCACGAATCATTGAAGAAAAGCTTTAGTAATTAATATTTTGGTCAAATTTAACTAAAATTTAACATTCTTGAACATTTTTTCACTTTTATGCAGCAGCAGATACTTATTTAATTTTCCCCACTTTATTTTTATTTCATGAAATACATGGAATGAAATTAACCCTAACCCCTGCAACCCATTTTGGACCTAGCAGGCCTCCCTGAAGCCTCCAGAGCAGGGTGAAATGTAAAATTTGTTACTACTGGTTCTGTGGGCATGGCTTGGGTGTGTGTGTGTGTAATGTGACTGGGTGGGAGTGGCCAACTTTTTTTTTTTAACTTTTCAAAGCATTTTTTTCTGCAACCTCTTCGGTCGAAGAGGTTGCAAAAAAATGCTTTGAAAAGCCTTTGCCAATCAGGCAACACAGCTGGGATTGTCAGAGGCTTTTCAAAGCATTTTTTTACCACCTCTTTGGCCGAAGAGGTTGCAGAAAAAAATGCTTTGAAAAGCCTCTGCCGATCCCAGCTGAGCCGCGCAATCATCAGAGGCTTTTTTTTTTCACTTTTAAAAGCATTTTTTTGGCGGAAGAGGTTGTAGAAAAAATGCTTTTAAAAGTAAAAAAAAAAGCCTCTGATGATCGTGCGGCTCAGCTAGTCATGGTGGGGGGGACGCAGGGATTTTTGCTACCGGTTCTCCAAACCACCTGCCACCATTGCTACCAGATCAGGCAATCCGGTCCGAACTGGGAGCATTTCACCTCTGCTCCAGAGGCTGGAAATGGCTCATTTCCGGACTTCTGGTAGGCCTGTTTTTTGCCCTCTGGAAGCTCCAGAGGCTTTCTTGGACCCCCCAGGAGGATGAAAATGGCCTCTCCTGGGCCTTTGGAGGCCCTGTTTTCAGACATCTGGGAGGCCCGTTTTTTGCCCTCCCAGAGCCTCTGCGCAAGCCCTGTACTTACCTGGGCATGCGCGTACATCTTCTGCATGTGCGGGAGAGACCAGAAAATCAGGTGGCCAATGGGAGACGTGTGCGCATACGCGGTGGAGCTGACCTAGGGCAACGGCTCACTTGCCCACAGAAATGGCTCCGTATGTCACCTGTGGCACATGTGCCATAGGTTCACCATCACGTCCCTATATCATTCTAGACAAATGGCTGTCCAATCTCTTTTTTAAAACCTCCAGTGATGGACTGCCCTTTTATTTAAAGTCCAGTTTAAATAAAACACCAGGAACAAAAGGATGGGAAATAGCCTAAATCAAATTTCCATGTACATAACTGTACAGTTGCTTCTCTTTTCTGAAACTCTTTCCTTAAAAAATTTTGCTCCTAGAACCTGCTTTGAGGCTTATCATCATATCTCATTTCAAAAAAAATATTTTGAGAACTGTGTATTATATTAATGCTTCTCTCCCCCTTTACATGTCATTTTACTCTTGTTTACATTATAATTATTTATGACAGCTTGGTTTCTAAGATAAGTTAATTTAATTTAATTTAATTTAATTTAATTAATTTCATGAATATTAAGCTTTGTTTCCCTTTCCTAAACAACTTCCCTATCCTAGTCCAGTCCCATAATCTCAGGAGCAATTATTCTCTTATCTAGGAGAAACAGGTGCTTGCAGGGAGAAGAAGAAGCATATATGGAGAAACTTCCTGAAAAGGATCCAAGGCGCAACGTTTAGGAGGTAAGGCAAATATAAGAATAAAAATTGATTAACCATCTCAAAATAAATATACAACCTACTGAGCTTAGTCAGGCGGATGACATTCTGCTCTTACTAAATCGTGCTAAGAATCCCAGCTGTCTCTTTTAGCTGTGAAACAAGTGTTAGCCACCTACAGTTTTTGGCAACCAATTACTGCACCACAGCAAATGTACAGTATTAAGGGTAAAACAAAGAGCAAAATTGTGAAGCATATGTATGCTTTCCTCCTTGATACTGAGAGATGTGTGACTGGTCTTATTTGCATTTATTCTTCTGCCATACAAGTAGTCCTCAACCTACAATCATTCATTTAGTGACCATTCACTATGGCATTGAAAAAAGTAACGTACAACCATTCCTCACACTTATGACTATAGCATCATCCCCACAGTCACATGTTCAAAATTTGGGTGCTTGGAAATTGGCATGTATTTACAACAGTTGCAGCATCCCAGATTCACCACAAATGATCACCATTTGTGACCTTCCCAGCTGGTTTAGACCAGTGGTGGGTTTCTACCGCTTCGCCCCAGTTCAGGCGAACCGATAGTGGCGGTGGTGAAAGGCTTTTATCACCAGATGTCGTCATGGACGCTCTGCGCATGCGCAGAAGTGCTGCACGTGAGCACTCACAGTTCTGAACCAGTAATGAAGGCAAGTGGAACCCACTACTGGTTTAGACAAGTAAAATCATTTAATGGGGGAATTCACTTAATGACCACGTAATTCATTTAACAACTACAGAGATTTGCTTAATGATCATGAGAAAAAGGTCATAAAATGAGGCATGACTCACTTAACTGTCTTGCTTATCAAAGGAAATTCTGATCCCAATCATGGTTGTAAGTCGATGACTACCTGTACTTAATCAAATGAATTTGCCTTGGTCTCAATAAGCGTGGATACCTGACCAACCTCAATGCTAGTTATATATTTATTCAGTTTTTTCCCAAGTGAAAACACTGACACGGTTCAAATACACTTGCTATTGTTTTTTCCATGTATAGATGTCACCTCATGTCCCTGTTTCTGCGTAAAGCTCTGATGATGTTACCTAGTTTGGTAATGAAATGTCTGCAAGAAAACTACCAAGCTCAGAAGGTGGCAAGGATCCCACAGTTCAATCCTGAGCTTCTATTGGTATTTTTAATATCCTAAAACAGGCACATAGAATCTCTGGCACTCCAGATGTTGTTGAACTACAATTCCTAGCATTCACAACTATTCAAGGCTTTTGGGAATTGTAGTTCTGGAATAGATGGAATACAAGTATCTCCTCTCCCCTGATTTAATTCAAGCAAGGGAAGCAAGTTTTCCTTAGACACAATATATGGCTAAGATTAAGGAGAAAATATTTTGCCCATCCTTTGCAGCCCTTTCCTTCAGACTAACAGGGTTTTTATCCTATAATCTTTTCACCCAAGTATCAACTCATGTGTTCCTATGCCAGCCCCGGATATTTTTCTTTTCATTTTCTATTCTCATTAAGTCTCTGAAAGCAGAATGTCTTATAAGTCTAGTCAAGAGTCAAATGAGGCCAGTCAAACTTCGCTTTAGGAAGGTGGGCAGAAAA
The DNA here is from genome assembly GCA_012654045.1 of Ptyas mucosa. Lineage (NCBI taxonomy): Eukaryota > Metazoa > Chordata > Lepidosauria > Squamata > Colubridae > Ptyas > Ptyas mucosa. The sequence goes on along the minus strand of WNWU01000042.1, from coordinate 1,216,249 downwards.
AAAGGAAAAGAATAGATAACTTATGCCTAATAGTTTTAACGCTGAGCAAATTTCATCGCGTAAACTAATTCCCATCAAAACTACCGCCTCAGTTCTTCGTTAACCCAAACAATGGATTTGGGCGCTGCGCCCGCAGACGTTGCCATACAAGAAGCCACCAAAGAGCCCTCGCTACCTTTCTCTGTAATATCGCCCTTTATACCTTTCTTGTTGCCACCCACCACTACCTTTGCTGGTCGAATCTATCAGGGATAGTTGGGAAAGAGGCGAAGGCTCTTTTTCTCCCTCCTTGAACCCCACCTCCTAGCGTGGGGCGCCCTGTCTGCATTGCCCAATGCCAGAGCGTTCGACGATTCCCAGTAGGGATGGAGATAAACTGGACAGAAACGTTTACCAAGAGGCAGCTTCGTTGGCCGATGAGTTTTCTTCTCCACAGCTTTCCCTAGAGCTGCCGTTTAGGCAAATTTGGAAGCTACTTCCGGGTAATTTCGGCTTTTGGAGCCCCAGCAGGTGCAGGAGGACTTGCTCTCCCGGGGAACCTCAGGGTGTTGCACCCTTCTACTCGCGTTTCTGCCGCCGCCGCAGTCCCTGCTGGCTTGCGCTCTCCTCCGCGCGCTCCCAGCAAAGCTGCAGACTGAGCTCCCCGGACTCCGCTTGCACAAGTAGGTCAGAGAGGCACTGAGCATGCTCGCTGTTGAGCCAGACTGCTGTGGAACTGCTCTTGAGCTGTCCTCTGCTTCTTTCTTTTCGTATCCAACGAAGGTCACATCAGTGTTTAGATACTGGAGTGAAGAAGGCGGGAGAGGCTTAGCCCCTGGGGAATTCTTTGCCCTCCGATAGGGCACAGAGAAGAGAGCATCTAATATGTAGCGCCGCGCTATTATTAGATGGATCATAAGAGAAGATATAGGTATTTTAAAATGTACCTGTATAGGGTCATTCGACTGTTACGTAGTTGCTTTATATTGAGCAGAGGCGCGTTTGCACCTATCTTTTCCATTTGCTTCAGTGATCATTCTGGTGCTTTCAATATTTTAGTTCTTCACAACTAAGAGTAAATCGGATATGCAGTATTGAGTTTCTGTCCGAAGTTTATCATTTGCCTAATACTCAAGGCTGGAGAGAAGGGATTAGAAAAAAAAAGGTTCAAAACAAATCTACATTGAAATTGAGGACCAGATGAATAGATTCAATTATAGTAGCAGTGGGTGCACCATTAGAAGATCTGAAACACCAGGTCAGGAATAGATTTCAGGGAAAAAATATGTGATCTCTAAGAGTTGACAAGGACTTGTTGGTGTATCATCTTCATCATAGGCTAAGTAATTTAAAGAGGGCTGCCACAGAGAGGTCAAGCTATTTTCCAAAGCACCTGAAGGCCAGACAAGGAATAATGGATGGAAACTGATCAGGGAGAGATTCAACCTAGAAATGAGAAATTTCCTGACGATGAGAACAATCAACAAATGGAACAGCTTGCCTTCAGAAGTTGTGGGAGCTTCATCACTGGAAGCTTTCAAGAAGAGACTGGACTGCCATTTGTCTGAAATGGTGTAGGGTTTCCTGCTTGGGTAGGGTGTGTGAGTGTTGGACTAGAAGACCTACAAGGTCCCTTCCAACTCTGTTAATCTGTAAATTTCACAGCTATAGTCTAGACCTAGAAAAACTGAATGACCCACCACTTTCAAAACACAACCAGATTTGAGTTTAATGTGCTTGTGGGGTTTTTCTTCGTCTGTTTTAGTTTGAGCTGCCTGTGTTCTTTTATTTTTATCAGTTTTTATTATTTTATTTGGAATGGGCAGCCATAATAAATTTAAATATGTCCCATGTAAACACCAGGGGCTGAGTTAATACAATGATTTATTATTTTTAGTTGCTTAGTTTTGGCACCTCACATGTATTATGTCCTCCGCAAACAGTTCTACTTTAATGTGTAATGTTACGGTGTTTTTAAAGTACTTTTGAGTTTGTTCCAAGCTTTCCAATATGAATTTAACTGTGTTAATTTTAATAATCATTGGTTTTAAAAGCCTTTTAACATGCATGCCCCCTGTCATGTTTTCAGCCTGGATGGCCTCCTGCAGCACCCTGCTGGCCAAAACAGGTGTGGGGGCCCACCCCCCATGCCCCATTTTTGGCCTGGCAGCCTCTTGAAGGACCCTGCCAGCCAAAACAGGGCACGGGATGCCATGTGCACTCCCTGTGCCCCATTTTCAGCCTGGACAGCTTCCTGCAGCACCCTGCCGGCCAAAATGGGTACGGGGGACCCACATGCATCCCCCCATCCCGTTTTTGGCCTGGACAACCTTCTGCAGCACCTTGGTGACCAAAATCAGGCACGGGACCCCATGCATAGCCCCACCATTTTTGGGGCTGGACAGCATCCTCCAACACCCTGCTGGCCAAAACGGGGCATGGGGATGTGCATGCCCCATTTTGGGTGGCAGAGGCATCATGGGCTGGTCCTTTGCTATTTCCAGGCCAGCCCCACAGACCAGATTTAAGCACTCTTGACTTTGACACCCCTGCTATAGGATATAACTACTTGCATAATCAGTGGAAATTCTATTCTATTCTATTCTATTCTATTCTATTCTATTCTAGTCTAGTCTAGTCTAGTCTAGTCTAGTCTAGTCTAGTCTAGTC
>WNWU01000042.1:1186861-1213590 GCA_012654045.1 Ptyas mucosa | reverse complement strand
TCTAGTCTAGTCTAGTCTAGTCTAGTCTAGTCTAGTCTAGTCTAGTCTAGTCTACTCTATTCTAATCTCAATTCTCTTTGGAGCTATTTCTTCTTGAGTGCCATCTTCCTAAAAGCTTCATTATTTTATACTACTTTGGGGAGGCAAAAATAGGATGCAAAGGGGAGACTGACAAGCCAGTGAAATTGAGGTAGACTCCTGGAGTCAAATCCTCCCATTCCTGCTGAGATATCCTAAATAAGGGGTGTTTTTCCTGCTGGCTGGTGATGCATTGAATTGGGATGATAGAAAAGCTAAAGGAGGAAACCAACACACAGTCAACACCAAGGGGGAAATTCACCAAGGGGGAAAGGACCAGATCATTTGGCAATGACTTGGAAGAAACCCGAGAGGCATGATGCCATTTGGCAATACAGTCAGTGACAAGTAAGGATTCCAAGACAGGTGGATATTAACAAAGTACATATACATTTCGTGCATTTTTGGTTTGACAAAAATATTTTTTAGGAAAATAATATGGTTGGAGTTTGGAGTCATGTGGAGGAAGTCCTGCTTTTTAGAAATTAAAAACAACAGTTGAAGTAGTGCATTGTTCCACTGCACATTTTCCCCTAAGTTGGAGTTTGGATCCAGCCATGTTTTTTTTCCAGATTTTCTTACTCCATTTAGCCTTTTTCCTAAATATCTCCACTGGACATAATTATTCTATTATATTTTAAGACTTAAATGCTTACCTGAGGGTTTTAATTATTTGTTTCTTTGTTTCTTTGTTTTAGGCATCTCAATAAATTATCCTGCAGATCAATGGAAGCATAGTAAAACAACAAAGATTGTTTCTATTTTATTCTTCTCTTTCATGTACAATTGAGATGCTTATATATTATTATGAGAAACATTAAGAAACTGGACAAAGTGATTAATTATTTCATTGTTCCCCACTGCATCTTAAAAACACTATGCAAATACTAGAATATGTTTTACTTTATTTTCTTCTGTATGTGCCAGCAATTATCAGAATTGATATTAAAGCTTTTTGGACATTGTTTGAGGCAGTTTACCAACTGGTTCGCTAGGCGTGCACTTCTGCCACGCTGATCAGCTGGGCTTCGGAAACAAAAATATAGGTGAGTATAACGCAGGGGCGGGCGGGCGGGCCCACCTCAAAATTGGAGTGAACCAGTTTGCTCATGGCTGAGAGTCGGAGCTAAAGTTTGCCAAAACTGGTCTGAACCGGTGGAATCCCACCACTGAGTTTACACTTTCATAACATCCCTATTACATACAGTTTTAATAAACAATTATACATCAAATATATATTTTCACCACCAAGTGGCAGGACAACTTCATGAAAAAGTTTTTTGAAATGTACTAATTATTAAGAACGGCAACTTACTGGCATTGATTATAGAAACTTGTTTAATGAAGTTTTTTTGCCATCTGCTGGTGAAGCTACTGTATATAACTGGGAAAGTCACTTTTAATACTGTAATGAAACTTTTGACAAATAAATACAAGTTTTTCAAAATTGTACAGTATAGTTTTGGCATGGTTTGAAAAAACATTTACATCAACTAAATAATAAAAAAATTCTGATCACAGTACAATAAAATTTAGAAAAAGCAATGGCATAATGAAATCTCAGAAAGTTGGGATCGAATTAAGTATTTACTGAATAGAAGTACCATTTTACAATAGTTCAAATGAAAGGTTTTTTTTTTGTAAATTCCAGGTTGCAGTTGTTTTAGCCATTTCTTCAAGAATGACAGCAGCATCTGTCCCTGATGTAACTCTTTTTTCTCTACTTTTTCATTAGTTTATAAAATAAAATAAAAAAAATACAAAAGCAAATATAGGAAAATAGGGAAGGGAAAAGAGAAGGGGAAAGTGTAGAAAAGAAGAAAAAAAGAAAGAAAAGATGCTGACTTCCGACTCTCTTTGGTACAGTAGAATAAGATAATAATATATAACCTCGATTTTTTACTTTTACATAATAGTATAAACTAGCCATTTCTATAACAACAAATTTATTTAATCAGTAAAACCCAAAATCAAAGTTTCATTTTCTTCCACCTCAAGTACAAAGTCCAGAAGCCGTTTCCAAGTAGAATAGACTAGAAACAAAACGAAATAAAACAGAACAGGAGCTGGAAGGGACATTGAAGGTCTTTTAGTCCAGCCCGCTACTCAAACAGGAGAACCTATACTATTTCAGATAAGTGGCTGTCTAGTCCCTTCTTTAAAACCTCAATTTCTGAAGGCAAACTATTCCATTGGTTAATTGTCCTCACTGTTAGAAAGTTTCTCCTTAATTCAGGTTGCTTTTCTCTTTTATTAGTTTCCAACCATTGTTTCTTGTCCTGTCCTCTAGTACTTTGTAGAATAATTTGATCTCCTCTTCTTTGTGGCAGCCTCTCAAATACTGGAATACTGCATTCATGTCACCCCTAATTCTTCTTTTCTTTAGACTAGCCAATCCCAAATCCTACAGCCGTTCTTCATATGTTTTGGTCTCTAGGCCTTTGATCATCTTAGTTGCTCTTCTCTGAACTTTTTCCAAGGCTTCAACATCTTTTTTGTAATGTGATCAAAATTGGTTGCAGTATTCCAGGTGTGGTCTTATTAGGGTTTTATAAAGTGATACTAGTACTACACGTGATCTTGATTCTATGCCTCTGTTTATACAACCCAGAATTGTATTAGCTTTTTTGGCTGCCCCTGCACACTGCTGGCTCATATTCAAGTGATCATCCACTAGGACTCCCTCTCACAGTTACTGTTTTTGAGCCAGATCTCATCTAATCTGTACTTATTCATTTGATTTTTCCTACCTAAATGTAAAACTTTTCTCCACATTAAAATTAATTTTGTTGGATAGGGCCCATTGCTCAAAGATCTTTTTGAATCCTGAGCTTGTCTTCTGGGTTGTTGGCTATTCCTGCCAGTTTAGTATCATTGGCAAATTTGATGAGTTGCCCTTCTATTCCCTGATCTAAGTAATTTATGAAGATATTGAAGAATACTGGGCCTAATACGGAGCCTTGTGGTACCTCACTATTTACTTCTCTCCATGTGGATGTAGTACCATTAAGGGCTACTTGTTGAGTATGGTTTGTCAGCCAGCTACAAATCCATCTGGTGGTGATGCTGTCTATTCCACATTTTTCTAGCTTACCAAGAAGTAGGTTGTAGTCTACTTTATCGATTGCCTTGCTGAAGTCTAAATATACTATGTCCACAACATTTTGCTGGTCTACTAATTTAGTCACTTTATCAAAGAATGAAATAAGATTGGTTTGGTGTGATCTGTTTTTATCAAACCCATGCTGGCTAACTAGTTAGGGTTAGGCTAATCTTAACAAAAGTAGTTGTGTTTTCTTCTTTACTCAAAGCAGTCAATTTAGCCATCTCTGCTAAAACCATCAACTTTTGCAGCTGTTTGTCCATTGTAGGAATCAAAATGTCCTTCCATTTTTGTGCATAAAGTAATCTTGCTGCCATCAATATATATAACATCAAAGTTCTAATCCCCCCCCAGGTCTTTTTCCATTAAATCCGAAAGAAAAGTTTCTGGTTTTATCTTTATATTCACTAAGAATCTTCTGCATTAGGATACATATGAATCCTACTCCAATATTTCTTTGCTTTATTATGTCTACCATAAATGATAAAAAGCCCCTTCTTTACATTTGCATTTCCAAGATTCATTTGAAATACCTTTATACATTCTTGACAACTTATCTGGTATTAAACACTAGCGATATGTCATCTTATAAAAATTTTCTTTTAAATGATAATTTAGTGTAAATTTTAAACCTTTCATCCACATATTCTTCCATTGTTCAAGCATTACTTTATATCCAAAGTTCCTTGCCCACTGAAACATGCAATGCTTTACATATTCATTTTTCAAATTCAAAATCAATAACAATTTATAGATCTTAGCAATGATATGTTCATCACTACCACACAGCAAGATTTCCAATTCATTTTTAACAAACCCATAACTCTTTTTATCTAATTTAAATCTTTATTTCAATTGTAAATATGTAAACCAATGGCAGACATTCCTTCTGATTCTAACTCTTCCTTAGATTTGAGGATATTATTTGAACGTAAGTCCACCAGTCCAGCTTCGCCATTATTTCTTTTCTGAAAAAAGCTTCCTGGGGGACACCCAAAGAGACATCTTCATAGAAAACCTTGTTTTTATATTTATTCCAAACTCTTACAATGGCATGTCTAACAAAGTGGTTATTAAAATCAACATTTACTTTAACCTTGTCATACCATAAATATCCGTGCCATCCAAATCTTAATTCATGATCTTCTAGAGCAAGGGTGTCAAACTCAATTTCATTAAGGGCCACCTCAGGGTGCCAGGGTGGGCGTGGCCAAGGTGGACATGGCCAGCTCGACTTACTGGTGTCAGGGGTGCCTGTGGTGGCCTGAGTGCTCTGACAGTAAAAATGGGCTCCTGAGCTCTGTTTTTGGCTGTGATGGCCTCCTGCAACCCTTTAACAACAAAAATGGAGTTTGGGAGGGCCCTCCTGAGCTCCATTTTCACTGGCAGAGGCACCTTGGGCTGGTCCTTCACTGTTTCCAGGACAGCCCCACGGGCCAGATCTAAGCACCCCGCAGGCCATATCCGGCCCCTGAGCCTTGAGTTTGACACCCCTGCCTTATAGCATAGTGGACAATAGGAATGGGCAAACAATTTAGGCTTCTCATAGTATCTAATTCTTGCAGGTTAGTCAGTTTCATTTTAATCAGGGGTGAAATGCTCCCGGTTTGGACCAGCTCGGCCGATCTGGTAGTGATGACGGCTGGTGGTTCGGAGAACCGGGAGCAATCATCTCTGGTGGCCCCTCCCCCCCATCTGGTTGCCCACCTGCCCAGATCTGCGTAGTTCAGTTTTGGCGGCCAGACTAAGCGGCAGGGCCTCTTTGGCTCTTGGAACTACTAGAGACTGCGTAGATGCCTTGGTCAGAGATATGCTGGAAGGGAGCAGGCCCGGTTCTAAAGGTAAGTCCATCTCTCGGTCAGTGCCACTTGGTTCGGAGTTCGTTAGTGGGTTTGTTGTTACATCCTTGGTTGTAGTTGTAGTTGTTGTTGTAGTTGTTTCAGGCTGGGCCCATTCTGACTGCTGGCTAGGCATGATGTTCCAATGCCCTCTCAACCGGTCAAGGTGGCAATGCCACATCCTGCCGTCGTCCAGTTCCACCCTGTAGGAACATGATCCCGTTATTTCCACGATTCAGGCTGGCAGCCAGAGGGGGTTCCCCACGTAATTCTGGGCGTAAACTGAGTCCCTTTATTAAATGACTGGGTCTTACCGGTCAAGTCCAGGGGCGTTTCTGGGGAATAGCTTGGGTGTAACCTGTCTAGGTTGATTCTCAGGCATTGGACCATTAAGAGCTCGACTGAACTCCTGTTGGTCAAAAGGCTAGGTGTGATGTGTTGGGTTAACAGGTATTTAGCTACTTTTGTCTGCCAGTCCCCAGGGCCCATTTTAGCCAATGTATCTTTAGCAGAGCGAACCATTCTCTCCACCTGCCCATTGCTTGCTGGGTGGAACAGGGCGACTAGGGTGTGCTGGATGCCATGCTGTACCAGGAACAATTCTAATGGTGTCGACGTGAACTGTGGTCCATTGTCTGACACCAATAGGTCTGGCAGCCCTTGGGTGGTGAATAGTTTCCGAAGTGCCTTGATTATGGCCTCGCAGGTAGTAGGCGCCATAAGCACTATCTCTAGCCATTTTGAATATGTGTCAACTACCATCATAAAAGTTCGTCCCTGGAAAAACCAATGTGGATTCTGGCCCAGGGCTTTTTGAGAGTCTCTCACTCACGTGCTGGGGCCAAGGGGGATGCCGGCCTTGACTCTTGGCACTGATTGCAGCCAGTGTCCCATTCCGTAATGGTTTGATCCATTTTGGGCCACCAGACATAGCTACAGCCTAGTGCCTTCATCCTCATAACGCCTGGGTGACCTTCATGTAAGGCTCCCAGGACTGGCTGCTGTAGCTTCAGAGGGATTATTACCCTACTTCCCCACAATAAACAGACCAATTGAGCTGATAGTTCGTGTTGCCAGGCTTGGAAGGGCAGGAATTCTGTGCCTACTGGCCCCTTTGGACACCTCCTCCGTACCCAGTGAAGCACTTGGGCTATTACCTTGTCCTTGGTGGACTGCTTGACAATTTCAGCAGTTGTCACGGGGAAATGGAGGTCCTTGATTAAGAGGACTGAGGTTGCTGGGCTTGGGTCTTCGATGTTGGTTGGAAGTGGGCAGCGGTTGAGGGAATCGGCATCGCTCAGGGTCTTCCTGGGATGATGTGACAGAGTATAGTTGTATGCCGCTAGGAAAACTGTCCAATGAGACATGCGGGGAGATAGCACTTGCGGCATTTGGCAGTTTCCAGCAACCAGGCCTAAAAGTGGCTTGTGGTCCATCACAAGTTCGAAATAGCGGCCATACAGGTATTCACACCGGTCACCGCAGCCAAGGCCTCCTTGTCAATCTGGTTATAGTTGTGTTCAGCTGCTGACAGTGTCTTCAAGAAAAATGTGATTGGCGCTTCTGTTCCGTTTGGCATTTTGTGGCTAAGGACTGCTCCAACTCCAAATGGGAAAATATCGCAGGTGAGAACCAAGGGGAGGGCTTCGCTGTATTCCACGAGAATGCTGCTGGACATCAGTAGGCTTTTTACAGTCCTAAACGCAGCAGCTTCTCTCTTCCCCAAGACCATGGCAACTTCTTGTCCAGTAGCCGATGAAGGGGTTTGGCTACTGACACCTGTGGGAGGAATATGCTATAGAAGTTTTTTTTAAAAAAACAAGTTTTATTGGTTTTTCCCCATTTACCCACATCTTTTTGAACAGAGCATTGGCCATATCTTATCTTATACAATTAATCAAATTCAAATACATTTTATTCAATTACAGTTTTTGCCAAAACCTCCCCCCCCTTTTTTATCATGTCTCAATATTTGCTTTCTTACATAAACATCTTCATTTGCCCTTAAATTCTAATTATTGCTATTTATTCATATTTATTCTCTTTTATTCTTTAAATTCATTCTTTATCTTAATATCTTTATATTTGTTCGGGATTGCCTTTCTTCCATTTCATCTTTTTTATTGTACAGCAATCTTTCTCCTCAAACCTACCACCTCTCTCTTTTCTTTCCTTCTTACTTTCTCTTCCCCTCCTCTTCTTCTCCTCCCTACTTCCCCTTCCTTTCTCCTTGTCCTCCTCTCTTCCTCCCTCTCTTATCCTCACTCCTACTCTAATTTCCCTTCCCTTCCTTCCTCCCTTCTCTTCCTTCCCTCTCTCTCCTTCCTTCTCTCTTCCATCTCTCTTCTTCTTCCTTCATCCCTCTCTATTGCTGTATTCATTTACAATTTTATATTTTCCACTATGGAGTCCAGGCAACCCCGATCTTTCTTTCATTTATCAAGTATATTTCTCAAAATGTCCCCGCATCTTTTTAATTATCAGCAGTATATTTCATCTTATTCCATTTTTTGTTTTAAATCTTTACTCAAACAATCTTCCAACCCTTAGACTTGTAACTTTTAAAATATATTTTTTCTACTTTACTTCTTACAAGTATATTATTTAAATTTTTTTGCATTTCAATTTCATTCAATTTGACATTTGATTTCCATTTTCTATCTTAATTTCAATTAATTCTTATATTATAATTCTCTCCTTTTAGTGCTTCTTCCAATATCATTCTTTCTTTCACATTACATTGTTCTATTTTTCATTTAACAGCATTTTCACATACAATTTCTATAACTAGCATCCTTCTCTTTATTGACAAATTAACATTTTCACTGACTCTTAACCATTTTGTCTTGGCCTCTCCACAGTTCTCTTCTTGATGTTTCCCTCTCTTTCTCCCATTTCTTTACCTTCTTCTTTTTCCTTATCTCTCTCCTTCAGCCTTTTTCTTTTAATTTTAACTCTATTGCTTTTCATTCTCAATCTTTCCCCATTTATTTCTCTTTTCTTCATATTTGAGATGTATTTTCCCTTATCCATTTTTATTCTATCACTGTTGAACCCAGTGTAATCATCTTTATCTTTTTTTAATTATTCCCTTTTCAATATTATCTCCTTGTTTCTCTTGCTTCTCATTCATCTTCTTTCTTTTTTTTGCCATCTAACCAATCCTCTGCTTCTTTATTTCCCTTAAATGCTTCCCTTATTTTTTGAAACATCTCCCTTAGTGTCTCATATTCATCCTCCCAATTCTCCGTATTTTCAATTACTTTAGGTTTCAAAGTCCATATGTCTCTTTAAAAAAAAAAGTCCACTTCAAATATTTATTTGAGCCAGCACAGTTTAGTCTTTGCCTCTTTAACCTTGCTTCAGCTGCACAAATATGCACTCCCACACCTCTCTCACACGTTCTTTCCACCAACAAATGTTTTTCTCCAATTCACTAGTCTTCTGGCAACAAAATTTCCATTTTATAATCCACACGAACAAACGTTTATTTTCTTTTTTCTAAATTAAATCCTTTATTGTTTTAAAAAAATATTTTTCTGTCTCCTTTTTCCTTGTCTTATTCTTATTTTTTCCAAATCTAATTATAAATCCAGGTGGAAGATTCCTTTTAGGGCTTTAGGTTTGATTTTAAAGTTCCTTTTTTCTCTCTCTTCACTTAAGTTCCCCAGTGCTAATTAGCCAATTTCCACTGGGATTTCTTTCAAGCTGTTAAAAGTTTTTTCCTTTACCTGTGAGTTGGCTAATTACTCTCCCAGCAACAATACTCCATTCAATTACCGCTCCGACATTCTCTCTTTCTGCTCGTGGCCGTTCTGGCTTGTGACAGCTCCTTAATGGCTGCCTTCCTTCGCCGACGGGTCAAAGACTAATGCCAGCACTTCAGGGAACTTGCTTATTCCCTATCCATGCCAGCCAGCGTCTTCTTTCTTCGCTGTCTCCAAAAGACAGCTATGATCCCTAGGGATCCCCAAAATCGGCTAGGATATCGGTGCTCTCCTGGAGCTCCAGAATCCACACTGAATCACCTGATGCCGGCCATGCCCACTCTGCTATAGAAGTTTAAGAGTCCTAAAAAGACTTGTAGTTCCAACTTGTTTGTTGGGGTCAGTACTCCTTCAGTGGCTTGGACTTTAGCTTCCGTCAGGTGCAGTCCAGAGGCGTCTATTAGGTAGCCCAAAAACTCTTATCTGCGGGACCACGATCTTACATTTTTCTTCCTTGACCTTGAGTCCTACTTTCTGGAATCGGCCCAGCACAGCTCTTAGTTAGTTTACTAGTTTGGTGCGGTCAGTTGAGAATATGAGGATGTCATCAAAGTAAGGGATGACACCTGGAATGCCTTGTAATAGGCGCTCCATCAGGAGTAGTTATTCAACAGTTAGAATAGTTATTCAATATTTCAATATTCCATTTTAATGCTAATATTATTAAGCATAAATAGTAATACCATCTTTCAACTTTCCATCTAATTGTTACTTATATTCTATTATATAAAAATTATATATGCTAATATTTCCCCTATTTCTTATTTCTACCTCTATTCTAACTTCTAACCAGGCCACCATTACTAATCCTAGCATTAATACACTTGTTTATATTAAGACATTCATTATTTGGTTGTTCAAAGTCACAATACACCATTCAAGTACCAGTCATCCTATTATTTAAACATACCTAATATCATCTTTCAACCCCCAATCTTTCCATCTAACTCTTGCTTTATATAAAGGTGTGTATTCTTATTTCTACCTCTATTCTAGTTTCTAATCAGGCCATCATTATATTAACAAAAGAAAAAGAAAGTAATGATAATTCCTTTCTATCCATGATCTCTTGCCCGTTTTAATACTTCAATTCTTATTGGTTTTTTGGCTTGACTTCCATACTCCTCTTGGATCTTTGTTTCTATCAGCATCTGTGTCATCATCATTCAATCTGAATATTTCTCCCATCTCTGTCCTCCTAAGCTGCCAGGTTTCCCGTTGTCCACCCAAACCCATATCTCCCTTTCAAAAGTATCTTCCAGGTTATCCAATTCCATTTTTAAATCTCTTAAAGTACTTTTCCCTTGGTTTATTTCATCAATCATTATTATCTTTATCGCCTTCTCCTTCTCATCCTCTTACTTTGTTTGCCGGTTTGTCTGTCCTATCTTTCCCTCCATTCTTTCTGCTGTCTCCTCTCTTTTCTGGGCTCTTTGATCTTCATTATCAGTTGTAGCATATTTTCTGTTTTCCCATTTATGTCTTGCATTAGGTTCTTTGTGATTTTTTTGTCATAGTACCTCTAATGCTTTGAAACATCAACACCATTTCCACCCCGGATCACCCCAATGATGCCCTTGAAGTGATGTCCCGGTGCGTGGAGACTGTGCGGATCTGGATGGGGACTCAGGGGAAACAGACTCAGCCTCAACCCGTCCAAGACCGAGTGGCTGTGGTTTCCGACATCCCGGTATCGTCAGTTGGTGCCATCACTGACTATTGGGGGTGAGACGTTGGCCCCCACGGAGAGGGCTCGCAACTTGGGTGTCCTCCTGGACTCACAGCTGTCTTTAGAAGAGCATTTGATGGCTGTGGCCGGGAGGGCTTTTTATCAGGTTCGCCTGATTCGTCAGTTGCAGCCCTTTCTGGATCGGGACTCGTTAAGTATGGTCACTCATGCCCTCATCACTTCCCACCTGGATTACTGCAATGCTCTTTACATGGGGTTCCCCTTGAGGAGCACCCGGAGGCTCCAGCTGGTCCAGAATGCGGCTGCGCGGGTGGTTATGGGAGCGACGTGGTGCTCCCATGTGACCCCCCCTTCCTGTGTGAGCTGTACTGGCTCCCGGTGGTCTTCCGGGTATGCTTCAAGGTTTTGGTTACCACCTTTAGAGTGCTCCATGGCTTAGGACCAGGGTATTTACGAGACTGCCTTCTGCCACCAGTAGCCTCTCACAGACCAGTACACTCCCATAGAGAGGGGCTTCTCAGGGTGCTGTCGGCCAAAGAGTGGTGACAGGCGGCCCCCAGGGGGAGAGCCTTCTCTGTGGGGGCCCCTACCATCTGGAATGAGCTCCCCCCGGAGATACGGAGGATCCCCGATCTGCGCACTTTCCGCCGTGCCCTTAAAACATTCCTTTTCCAGCAGGCTGGCCTGGCCTAACCTCTTTTTAAATTGTTTTAAATTTTAAATTGGGTCTTATAAATTGCGGTGTTTTAAATTGTTTTCGGGCCATGGTATTTAATATATTTTAAATGTTTTTAATGTTTGTACTATATGTATTTTATCTTGGCTGTTCACCGCCCTGAGTCCTTCGGGAGTAGGGCGGTATATAAATTTAATAAATAAATAAATAAATAAATAATAATAATAATTTCTCTTGAAATCTCACTCATTTCCCCTGATGGAGCATCTTGTCTTATTTTAATAAGTCCCACTCTTACTCAAATCCAAAAATGATATTTTCAAATCCAATGTTGCTCCTCAGAAAGTTCAATAATCATAGTTCTTTATATCTCAGGATTATTAATCAGTTCCATTTAAATAGTCCAGGCAGCCTCCACAAATCAAGAGTCACTTTACTTAAGAGTCTTCCTTGTTCTCACAATAGTCTCCAGTAATCATAAAGTAGATAGTTATAGAACAGTAAGTATCACCACAGTCCTCCAAATGAATGTTATTTCTCTTAAGAATTTTCTAGTCTTTTTTTTTAATTGAAAAAGTTTTAAAAGTTTTACATACATTTTCTCTTATTAATTTATTTATCAATACATATTAACAAATCAACTAAAAACATCATTTAATAGCTATATCAAACATTTAAATTCTTCATACTAGATTAAACCAGTTGCTAATCTTCTTATCTCCACATCTTCCAACAGCATATAGAATGTCTTCATTTGCGTCTACCCACCTAAATAAAAGTTGCTTCTTTATATAACCCCCCCCCTCGAGTGACTTTGTAATTGTATTTCAAATAGTATCCATCAAATCCAGTCAAAAATTAGATTAATAAATTCATCAAACGTATTAGGGAAACCACCAGATCAACTGCAATTGTCCTAGGCTCATAGTCCTTTTGCCTTATATTTATTACCATCAAACAGGAAACTCCAATTTACTGTATTCAATAAAACTTCTGCGATTGCAATTAAGTCCAAATTTATTACAGTCCTTAATAAAATATTCCAAATCATTCAGGTCAAGGCATATTTCACAGCCCAACACACCAGCATTGCTGTGATCTGTTTATTCTTCTCAAAATATTCCAATACAGCTGTAGTTACCTCCTCATCATCGCTCATCGCTTAGTTAACTGGCATTAAGCTGTTGGCTGTTTTCTTCCAAAAGTTCAAAATCTTTAAACACTTAAACAATACTTTTTAAGGACCATCATCTCATCAAGCAGGGTTATTTTCCATATCTCCAGTCTTTCTTCTTTTCCTTTTTACGAACTTTTTTCTTAACTTTGATCCCTCTGCCTTTTTTAACTCCAGTAAAATTTTGCATTTTTTGGGATTGCATATTATAAAATTTTTGCAGAAATATAACTTCTTCTGGAAACAGCTCTTTAAATGCAGGTTGGATTTTATAAGAAAAAATTCGTGTAGCCAAAATATCAGCTTCCAAAATTTCTTGCTCCTTATTCTGCACAGCATCCGTCTTTCTCTCCCCCAAAAAAATTACTATAGGCTGTTGTTGTTCTTTTCCATCTCCCAACTCTTCATTCAATCCCCCACTGCTAGATTGCAACTCAGTATTTCCATGTATTTCATTGTTTCCAGCTTGAAAAGCTTGAAATATAGTATCAATTTTTTCCAATAAAGCAGAGGTAATTGAACTCCAAGCTTCCTCAAAATCAGACCATATCTGAGGGTTAATTAACCCTCCTTTGCTTTCTTTACTTTCAAAAAGACCAGCCATCTTGCCCCCCTTCTTCCTTCCCTTCCAAAAGGACAGGAAAAAAAAGAAAAAAAATATCAAAAAGAAAAAAAAGGACCCTTTGCAATTTGTAATTTATATTACTGCTTCAATTATTATTATTACTTCCTTTCTTGTTTCATCCACTTTACAAAAAAGAGTTTTATGTTTCAAACAGGGGCTTATCAATAATTACTTTTAACTTTCACTTCTTCACGCCCCGTTGAAACTCAAACGCCATCTTGCTTTCACTTTCAGCTTAAGGAAAATCTTTTAAAGAAGGTAAATCTTTGGAGTTAAAAAAAAAGAAAATACTTGCTGTTTTATTCATGCTGCTTATGCTCCGCCAGCTTGATTCAAAAAGTATTTGTTTAAAGTTGGTTGCTGGGATGGTAACGGCATCTAGCTCTGCAAAGCAGAGACATCCAGAGTCCGGAGTACTGACAGGCTTAACGGGGAGCTCTCATCTTCGAGAGCCAGATTATAAGAAAAATCTGGCACTCTCAGGGAGCTCTACCCCACCCGTCTACTCACTTTCCCCCCTCTTACCAGGAGGAAAGTTTCCAAACCGCAAGACAGCTGATAGTTGCTGTTCTTGCAGTTCTACGGAGCCCTGGGTTGGCGCTTCAAAAAGAAGCGTCCGGCGATGTCGCGATCCCACCGGAAGACCAAGAATTTTCCTAGTCTTGTAGGGGTATGGTATATTTCCCATTCACCAGTAGATGGTGCCCTCAGTTTAGGTTTCAGCGTTGTTTCAGTTCTGATAAATTAATCCAAATTTAGTTCAATTTATGGAAGCAAAATCGGCTATTCAGATATAGTTCCAGTATTTTATAATGCCTTTCCAAAACAATGCCTACCCAGTTTAAGAATCCAATTTTCTATGTTTTTAAAGGTCTTCAGCTCCCCCCCCCCCCGTACTTTCTGCATATCCCATTTTAGTGTAAATAAAGAAGCAGTTAGTGGGTAAAGACTTGGGAGGAGGAGTTGCAGCTAAGTAGAGAGCCTAATTAGGGAAAGTGGCTTTGTATAACCTAGATAAAAGATGTTGGGAATAATATTGTCATATGGAAAAAGCTTGGTTTTGGCTGGAAGTTCAAAGGGAAATTGGCTAGAATGAATTTTCCCTGCCCAGGAATTTTCTAGAATGGAGTTTTGTAACTAGAATTGCCCACTGAAACTTTAAATAAGGCAATTTATTTTCAGTTAAAAAAAATTTCAGTTAAGCAAAATCCTGATTCAAAGTCATTAAAGCAGGGGTGTCAAACCTGATCACATTGCGGGCTGTATTGTGACATATCAGGATGTTTTTGCCTTTGCGGAGCTGGGGTGGGTATGGCCTGCGTGGGCTGTATCCGGCCTGTGGGCCACCCAGTTGGACAGGCCTGCATTAAAGAAATTGGACAAATGTGGTGGGCCTGAGTTCTGTACATATGAAAAGGTGTCATGATCCTAAAACATAGTAAATACATAAAGCCTAGAAAAAAGGTTAAACAAAATCAAATTGTGTATAAGTAAATACTATTATTGTTTTATTTGTTAAAAAATCCTCGTCTGAGGGACTGAAATTAACTCTCTCCCCATTACATACTCTGGAGCAGTTTTGTTAACCTGTGAAAACTACAGATTCACTATTGTTTGTTATATTAGGGGAGCATGTACAAAAGCTTTAACTTGTTTAACTTTAGGACAGGAATTCAGAACAAATGCTAGTTGCTGACAATTATGAAGAGCCCTCCCCCCATGTTTTATTTGTTTTATTTATATAACATTCAATCCATCAAACAGTATGTGATATGGGTACAGTTATTTTTAAACAATCATAATCCATATATTTGTAGTATTCATCACAATAATATTAATATACTGTATTTTCCAGCGTATAGTGACGACTGGGCGTATAAGATGACCCCCTACTTTTCCTGTTAAAATATAGGGTTTGGGCTATACTCGCCGTATAAGACTACCCCTCTTCCAACACACACCAAATAAAAATTTAAAAACATTTATTACCCTAACATACTATGTATATTTTAAAATCCTCAAACTATAAAATCTAAGGAGTCTGCTACTACTGTAGCATTTTACTTTCTCTACATGTATAAGCATTCCATTTACTGAAATGCTTTATCATAGAGGACTGTTACAAGTTGAGTACTGACTGCTTTGTTTTATCTGGCACGCAAACTTGGGTTCTATTAAATTGATAGAATCTTGATTTGTAACCACTCTAATCATACGTTTGAGAAATTTATACCTTTCCTGAGATAAACTAATTCATCAGCGAGAGAAATAACTTTGTTCCTAATATGTTAATTTTTATCACCGGGGAAAATTATACTTCCTTGCCTGCTTCCCAGCATACTTTTTCAATAACACAATGATAAAAATAGCAATCTGAGGAACTAATATTACTGGAAAGAAAACAGTATGGTGGGATGAGGGTTTGTATATTTCAGTTCTGATATGGCCAGGAAAGAAGTGTTAAATGTATTGATATCAAAATAGTTTATATTCACATTGTATTAAGTTTTATTGACAAAATTATGTCCAACAATTTTTTTTAAAGTTTAGGATTCTAAAATCAAGATGAAGATTATCCGGTGGAGGTAATTTCCAACAAAATGTATTTAATTGCTTACAAAATATATTTTCTTGGAAATTACCTTCATTGGATCTATAACATTCATTTGCAATAGATGGGCTTAGCATTACCTACAGAGCCCAGAACATCCCAAAAATTATCTTAAGTCATTGGAATTGGAAATAATATTACAAGTGAACTGTTTGTTTAAAAATATGTTATGGTCCCTGTTTTCTAGAAGGGAAGAAAGGGAATGTATTTACAGGTGGTATACAATACTGAATGCTCTGACTTCCCCAGACAGCTGGGGCTCGCCATCACTGGGGGTCAGCTGGGAAAGTCGGAGCATCGGAAATATCCACCTGGATGCCTGGGATGGTGGGGGAAGCTCCGCTCAGCAACCAGCTGGGTCCAGCATTCAGCGGCATGCAGCCTTGACGAGTTCATTTATATTTTTTTCATATCTAAATAGATTTTCATTTAATCTCCAAGATTTTCTTTCTTTCTTTCCCATCTCAATTTCTATCCATACCGGACTATGGTCTGTTAATGTCCTAGGAAATATCTTCGTTTTCCTCACTTTAGGAAGTAAATCCACCGTTAGCAAAATAAAATCTATCCTGGAAAAGGATTTATGCCTATCCGAATAAAAAGTAAAGTCCAAATCATCTGGATTATGCATTCTCCATATATCTTTCATTTCCAAATCCTCTTTCATATCAAAAAAAGCATGCGGTAATTTAACACCTGTTTTAGCTGGACTCTTTTTATCCTTTTTAGGTTGAATAACTCCGTTCCAGTCTCCCATAATTAAAATAGATGTAAAATTCCAATCTAAAATTTTAGAGTGAAGCATTTTGTAAAAAACTTTCTTGTTGCTGGTTAGGAGCATAAATTCCAACCTCCAGGGTTGGGCCATTATCTGTAAAGAGTTCAATTGCAATATATCTCCCACATTCATCTGCTTCTATAGTTTTAGCTGAAATTTTTTTATTTATGTATATCACCACTCCATTCTTCTTTTCCACATTTGAAGCAATAAATTGCATTCCTAATTTGGAATTTGTCAAATATTTCTGATCTTGTATTCTGATGTGAGTTTCTTGCAAGCAAATAACATCATTATTAAATTGTTTCAGATAATGAAATACTTTCTTCCTTTTTTGTGGAGAATTCAGTCCATTCACATTTCAAGACAAAAATTTAATTATCATTTGGGCTGCTCTGAAGTTTTAAGAACATTTGCTGAAGATCCCTTTCCACACAGGTAATCTTCAGCTTTGTTCCTCCCATAACTTCAACTTGCACCTTATCCTTAACCTTCTTTGCTCGTTGTGGCTTAACTCTCTCCTGTTGGAGTGCTTCCTGCATTTGCTTGGATGCTGCTCTAGTTATATGTTGATCATCCGCTTTAGATGCCATCAGTTCAAGATCCAACACCTCTTGTAGTTTTCGATATATCCCCTAGAGGAGAAACTGGAAATGGTGCAAAAGGGTCAGCCACAATACCACCTGTAGCTCCCTGAACCTCCATTGCTTCCTTTTGTGACTGTTTTATTTTTTCTTCCGTCTCCAACTCAAACTGTCTCTGTTCTTCAGTCTCCTTATTTATTGGGGAAGATATTCGTGGAGTTGTTGAGCCCGCTTTCAAAATATTATAATAGAAATCTTCCGCTTTTGCTATGGTATTTAAGCGATATCTCACATCCTCAATATTATGCCAACTGGTGCATCCCATCTAAACTGTATTTGTCGGTTCTTCAGTTCAGCCACTAAAAATCCAAAATCCTTTCTATCCTTTAACATTTTAGGAGGCAATTCTTTAAAAACTCCAATTTCAGATCCATCAATTTGAACAGTAGAGGTAAATGACCTTTGCAAGATATCATTTCTTATTCTTCTGTCTGTGAAATATATCACCACATCTCTAGGCAATTGTCTATAAACTGCCACCCGAGAATTCACTCTGTAAGCCTTATCAATTTAAAAAAAAAATCTCATCAGGGTCATCAGCCTTTAATAACACAGCCAAAGCATCAGCACAAACTTTCCTTAAATCTTCTCTACTGTTCTCTTTGATACCTCTAAGCCTAATAGCAAATTCCATTTGCCTAAATTGCATCATTGTTATCTCATTTTCAAGTCTTTGATTTCTTCCATCCACTTCACTAATTTTAAAATCCGTATCCTTCAGCTTAGTATCCACTTCCAATGCAAGCTTTTCCACCTTTTTATCAATCTGCAGAACTACATCAGACAGGCCTTTCACCACTGTTTGGATGTCCTTATTAACTAAATCAAACTTTTCTTGGACAAGCCCTTTAACCTCCTTAATTTCTTTGGTAATAAATTCTTTTAAATCCTGGAAGCCATCCCCCTTTGTCTGGCTTTGTAACTGTTCTGGGTTATGAGTGGGGGAGCCCCCCCCCCCCGCTGACTTAGCCTCTGCTTTTGTTTGCTTTGATGACATTTTGCCATGAATATGATTTCTGTTCCCAATACAAGATCCAAATCTTCCCAATAATTTCTCCAGATTAAATCAGTTCAGTAAAAATCTCTATAGTTAATTTTTTTATTTTCTCCCTTCAAGCCAAATCTGTAACTTTGTAGCGTGTTACAATAAGCAAACCAGTCCACTTTCGCTTTCAGCTGCTCCTTCCGCTGAAAGCCATCACCATTTTTTTTCCTTTTCCCCCCTCTCAAAGTTTCTCAGGCTTCCAAATTATAGTTCTTTAAGTTAATCCACAGGGCTAAAAATACTTGCATTTTAATTTAGAGTCCCGATTCTACACTACTGTTGTGTTTGGTTATTAAGTTGGTCGCACTGTCTGGCTCTGCTCGAAGCAGAGTTTTCCCGTCGTCTGGAGCTTCAGCAACTTAAAAAGGGAGTCCCACCCTGTTAACTCCCCAGGGAAACCTGGGGGTCTCACAGGGGACTCTATCTAAAGTCGCCAGCTCTCCTCACCAAATCCTAAAAGATCGGGAATTTTCCGAGCCGTTTCTCTTCTCCGAAACAGCTCTTTTACAGGCGGCAGGGCTGGCGGTCTTCAAAGGACCGTCAGCGACGAACGCGGCTCAACCAGAAGTCCAGTGGAAAATAATTTTTGACTTTTCTTGGCTCTTCAGTTTTGCTGGGCCAATAACCAGGCGGAGGAAGTATTTCTCTTCTCATAAGTATTATATGGCCTGACTTCTATAATTCAATTATTGGGTATTTAAAATATGCATTCTGAAAATAAAGCTATCTACTCTCAGAAGAAATAAGCACAATGTTATTTATTGATATAGGTCTTTGGTTTTTTTTTAAACTAGAGGATGGGAATCTTATAGTTGAGTGTGTAGAATGAAATTCAGTAAAATATAAATATCATTTTTAAAATAAATAATATAAAATATCCTGCTTTTACACATTGGAATTTTACACATTGAAATGAAGAAGATCTGCTTTCTTAATTCAAACTTTTAAGTATAGGAGATTAGAATTTCCATGGAAAACATTGCTGTGAAAGAATATAGCCTTTTATTTATAAGAGATACATACCATTATAGAATGGAATATTTAATTTAAATGGGCCAAAAATAAAGTTGCTCATATTAGAGAATCTATTCTTAAATTCTGCTCATTCTTACCTGTAAAAATGTGGTTTCCTTAAGTTCTAAGTTTCCATTTGGAGAAAATGTTTTTCCTCTTAATTTTGTTTTAAACTTCAAAATAATATATTAATACAACACATAGAATAGATTTAGAGAATTTCTGAATGAACCATGATGAGTATTAGAAGATACAGAACATTTGGGATCAAATTTGGAAAATATCATAGGGAAACTATATACAAAACAAACAGCGAAGGTACTCATTAATGATGATATGACTGAACAATTCCACATAACCAAAGGGGTTAGACAAGGCTGCCCACTCTCCCCCCTATTGTATATTTTATCCTTGGAGATTCTACTAAAAAAAATAAGGGAAGATCAAGAGATTAAAGGATTAAAAGTCAGACAAGAAGAATATAAGACCCAGGCTTTTGCTGATGACTTAGTTCTGATAGCAGAAGAACCCCTAGAAACAATACCAAAAACTCTTAAAAAAATAGAAGATTATGGAGAGGTGGCCGGGCTAAGGATAAAGAGAAATAAATCTAAATTATTGGTCAAAAATCTAACAAAAACCCAGATGATGGAATTAGAAAAAAACATACAAATACAAGTCTCTAATAAAGTTAAGTATTTAGGTGTTTGGCTGTCTCCAAGAACATCTTCCATAAAGGAAAATAATTACGATAAATTAGTAACGCAGATAAAAAAAGATTTGGATAATTGGAAAGACCTGCAAATTTCACTTATGGGTAGAATTTCCATTATTAAAATGAATATCTTACCAAGATTGCTGTATTTATTCCAGGTGGCTCCAATAAATCTTAGGAAATTTTTTTTGTGGGCTTAAATAAGAACATCTCTAAATTTATTTGATAGGGGAAGCGACCAAGGATAAAACTAAAATTACTGCAAGATTCTAAGGAAAGAGGAGGACTAGCGCTCCTGGAATGGGAACTATACCACCAGGCAGCCGGCCTAGTATGGATTAAAGAATGGATTGAATTGAGCAACAATAGAATATTAGCCATCGAAGGCCATGATTTGCAGGCGGGCTGGCACTCCTTTTTATGGGAAGAGAAATATAAGTCCCACACATACTTCAAAAGACATACACTCAGACAGGCCTTACTACAAATATTGTTAAAAATAAAAAAACAACAATATTCAACAGTTCTGCTATGGTTTTCACCTACAGAAGCCTTAAAACATCCAAATTTGTCAGAAACTAGCAATATAATAAGATATAAAGAACTAATTGATCACCAAGGAAAGTTAAAATCTAAACAGCAACTGGAAGCAGATTTAAATGAGATTGATTGGTGGACTTTCTCACAGATACAATCGAAATACAAAGAACATATAAAAAAACATCAAATAAGTAAGGAGAAACAGGAATTAGATACCATTATACTAGATTCTTAGTATAGAATCTAGTATAGGAGAAATTAATTAGCAAAATTTACAAATTTCTGTTAAGGTACAAGATGGAGGAGGAAATAGTCAAACACACAATGATTAAATGGATGCAGAATTTCAATTATTCAATAGAACTGGACAAATGGGAAGAACTATGGCAGATGAATACAAGGACAACATTGGCGGTGGCATACAAGGAAAACCAGCTAAAGATGTTTTATAGGTGGCATATGTCACCAACAAGGCTGGCTAAAATAAATCCAAAAAACAGCTCGATTTGTTGGAAATGTAAGAAATCTCAAGGTACTTTCTATCGCTTATGGTGGACTTGCCCAGCGGCAAAAAAAATCTGGTCTATTATTAAAAATTGGCTAGAACAAATTACCAAATTACGAATATATAAGAAACCTGAAACCTTCCTATTGGGAATTTTTACCAAAACTTACCCCAAAGAAATAAAATATCTGCTAATACATATCCTAACAGCGGCTAAGATTACATATGCTAGTAATTGGAAATTGGAGAAAATCCCTTCGGAAGAAGACATTATAGATAAGATAAAACAATGCACGGAGATGGACAGGTTAACAAAAGAATTAAAGGAAAAAGATGATACTGAATTCTATAAAATCTGGAACAAATGGTACCACTGGCGCAAGGCCGCTATGGAAAAAAGAGACAAATCAGATAGAATTAAATATAGCGGTGCTTGTCCCACCCCCACATAGTCAACAAAATCCTGAGAGAAGTGTAGTAAGAGTTTGGAATAACAGACTTAGAGAGCAGAACATAGAAAGGGTTAATAAATAAAAGAACTAGTGAATCAAGATTTACGGGAATATGTATAATTGTGTAATTGGATATAACATTACGAAACAGATGCTTCAGATGATTGAATATATATAATTGTTTTAATGTATGTTGTTTTGTTTATATATGTTTTGTGTGTGTTTTTTTATTTGTTAATAAAGTTTATAATTTTTTTTTTAGAAGATACAGAACATTATTAAAAGAAACAGAAATTAAATCAATTCCACACAAATAAGCCTGATTTTGAAATGTATAAAGCTTCAGGAAGAATACTAAGACAAAACAAGAACATCTCTATGAAATCTGAAAAGTATTAAAAAGTTTGGCGATTTCACCTTGTTTAAAGTTTTGTGGCAATCTAAGTAAGTTTTGCACATATTCATACAATGTTTTGAGATGTTAACGTACATTTTAAAAGTGCATAAAAATTCTTTATCACATATATTCTGTATCATTGTATATTATTTACAGCTGGAGAAACATTTTTTTTAAAAAAAATGTTTTATCTTGAAATCCTCTAGCTTCTTCTAGCTTCTTAAAAGATTTTTCATTTAATGAAATCATGCAGCTTCTTTAATGAGGTCAGCCAATCTTTGGAAACCCTGTAACAAGAAGAAGAACCACCATTTATATGACATGAATCAGAAAAAAGATGTGGTATAAAATAAGGCTAGTTTGCAAAAACAGAAAGTTTGAAAGATGTAGTGAACGCTGATAATATTGTAAACTAGAGTTAGCTGTATTTCCTTTTATCTCATCCATGTGATTTCTGTAGCTTACTATTTTGTACATTTATTTTGTATAACATTGTTTAACCCTAAAAATAATAGTGGGTATATAATTATAATAATAATATTATGAATTATTATAATAAAATAAAACCAATAATGTTTTGAACCTTATTATATGGCTCAAGGAGTGCACTAGGCATGCATGTAAAAGAAATGAAGATTCTTTCCAATGTAGTTTTATCAATACAAGGCAGAAACATAAGTTGGAATTCCAAGATATGAAATAACTACATAGATGATACATATGTTACCCAATCTTTTTTTCATTTACCATATTTCTCATGATCAATGCCACATACCACATATTTCTCATGATCAATACCACAAGGTTCTACCTTGAATGTGCACTGAATTGTTTCATGCAATGCCTATACACATATTTTTCTTACGTATATTTCTTGTTGTCTAAATGGAATTAAGATTTAGATGAAGAGAAAGCACTCTTCTATGTATTGGCACTATTCATGAATTTGAGTAGAAAGAAATCTTTTTTAAAAAATCCTACATTAATTATATTCGTACTATTCCTAGGCAAATTGACTTGATAATGAAGTATCTGCAAATGCCTACAATATTTCATGGATATATCTAAATGTACATAGTGTTCAGAAATTAATAGTAATATTCCATTGTTACATGGAGATGATTCTAATGTTACATGAAAGCAGGATCCTATGACTGCCTATATCGATACCCTACTCTATAAAACTGAATTAACTTTCTAGTCTTTAAAAAATATACAGCAAATAACTAAATTATTATCTATGGATATTTCCCCCCCCCCCAAGCGGGATCAGACTTTCCACCTGCCTCCAGTGGCCTGCTCTTTCCAATTGTGCCCCCAGCCGGAAGGAGACTGGGACAAGTACTATGCGGGAGCTGGGGGACCTGTTGTGGGGCACCAGTGGAGGAGTTGGACCATCATCCTGTCTATTACCATTTCCAGTTGGACTAGCCACCGTGAGAGAGTGGCTAGGAGACGTACTGTCCGTCTGTGATGGAAGACCTCAGGATTCCACTCACTGCCGTGAGAGGGCAGTGGAGCCCAGCTCACTGGCTTTTGAGACTCATGCTGTCCCTGAACCTGGACTGTTGGATCTAGGCCAATCACCTTCGTCCTGGCTCCTTGAGATGTACACCACTGCCGACCTTCTGGCATTGCGAGACTCCTCTGTCTCGCAGGCCTGGCCCTCCACTTTATCGAGGGCCTACCTTGAGGACAGGTTTTGGAACCCCGAGAGGTGGCATGCTGCGAAGAGGGGGTTGAGGGGTTTTTTAAAGATGTTTTTAGTGAATGTTTTAAGGGGATCCGGGGAGGGAGGAGGGGGCTGTAGAGGTGGACCTGGGGGGATCCATATAGCCACTGAACGGGGTGGTGGGTCTGTTGGGCACAGCGGAGGGGACAGGGAAGGAAGTTTGACCCGAGTGCTGGAGGGTGAAATGACGGGCAGCGGAATTGAAATAGTGAGTAGGACAGGTATGGCGGGCGCAGGGGGCCGTATTATGTTTTAGGAGTATGCACGCGCTGTTTACGAGCGATTTCATACTCCGGCCCCCAATGTGTGTCTTGTTCCCCGGGTTGCACAGAGTCTCAGGCCCTGGGTACACAGCTGATGTTGTGTAATGCCAAGTCGGTGGTAAATAAAGCCCCCCTCATTTGTGATCTTATTTTGGAGGGGTGTGTGGACCTGGCAGGGATTATGGAGACCTGGTTGGGCCAGGAGGGGTGGTTTCCCCTCGTTGAAATGTGTCCACCAGGTTTCCCTGCATTCCATCAGCCAAGGGCTCAGGGGAGGGGTGGCAGGGTGGTGGCAATTATTAGGGAAAGTCTTTGTTCGAGGGGACCACTGTCCTCAGATAGCTGGATGAGTCCCTTTTTGTGAAGTGGGGTCATGGGGTGCAGATGGGCCTGCTGACTGCATACCTGGCTCCCTGCCACGTAGCGGCGGCCCTGCCTGAGCTGCTCGACGTGATTGCCGGGATGACAGTTGATACCCCAAGACTCATTATCATGGGGGATTTCAACCTGCCATCCGCTGGTGAGGCGTCAGAGGCAGCTCGGGAGTTCATGGCTTCCATGACGGCCATGGACCTGACCCAGTTAGTTCAAGGTCCCACCCACACAGGGGGAGACACTCTGGACTTGATTTTTGTCTCTGGTCAGTGGTTGAATGATCTAAGAACAGGGGATGTAGACATTAAGCCCTTGTCATGGACAGATCATTCTCTCCTTCACTTAGACTTTCGAGCCGCTTCCCCCCGCTGCAGGGAGACAGAACTGACCAGGTGGTTCCGTCCCAGGCGCCTGATGGACCCAGAAAGGTTCCTGATGGAGCTCGGGCCATTTCCTGAGACCCTGGCACACAACTTGGCCTGGGATAGGGTGGCCACCGGAGCTTTGGACCGCGGCGTGCCTTTGCGGCCTCTGACCCGATGCCGATCTCAATTGGCTCCTTGGTTCTCCGAGGAGCTAAGAGAGATGAAGCGTCAGAAAAGACGCCTAAAGAGCGTCTGGAGGACTAGTCAATCTGAATCTGACAGAACACTGGTGAGGTCTTATATCAAGACCTACCTAGTGGCAATAAAAGCGGCAAAATCTAACTATTTTTCTGCTCTTATCGCATCTGCAGAGAACCACCCAGCTGCTCTGTTTAGGGTGACCCGTTCCCTTCTTCGGGGGGGGGGGAGTGCGGGAGGATCCCTTGGAGGGTAGAACTGAGGATTTTGTGCAATTCCTGCATGATAAAGTCGCTCAGATTCGTGAAGGCTTGGACTCCGACTGGGTGAGTCCAGGGGTGGAGATGGGGGTAGGTCTTGAGAATATTATCTGGGAAGAGTTTGACCCTGTGGCTCCCAAGCATGTGGACAGGATTCTGGGTAGGCTTAGTGCTGCCACATGTTTATTGGACCCGTGTCCCTCCTGATTGGTACTGGCCTCCTGGGAGGTTACATGAGGCTGGCTCAAGGGGATTATAAATGTTTCTTTGAGTGAGGGTGCCTTTCCTGCTGCCTTGAAAGAGGCGGTGGTGAGGCCCCTCCTCAAGAAGCCTTCCTTGGACCCGGCTAATAGCAAATTATCGTCCTGTCTCCAACCTTCACTTTGTGGTGACGGTTGTTGAGAGTGTGGTGGCATGACAGCTCCCCCGGTACCTGGATGAAGCTGTCTATCTAGACCCATACCAGTCGAGCTTCAGACAGGGTACAGCATGGAAACGGCATGGTCGCATTGGTTGGTGATCTCTGGACGGCTCGGGACAGGGGTTGTTCCTCTGTCCTGGTCCTATTAGATCTCTCAGTGGCTTTTGATCATGCTGCAGTGGTTGAGGGGGTTAGGAATAGGGGGCACCGTGCTGCGGTGGTTCTCCTTCTTCCTCTCCAACCGCTTGCAGTTTGTGTTGGCAGGGGGGCAGAGGTTGACCTCGAGGCGCCTCGCCTGGGGGGTGCCGCAAGGGTCAGTCCTTTCGTCCCTTCTGTTCAACATTTATGTGAAGCCGCTGGGTGAGATCATCCATGATTTTGGGGTGAGGGTACATCAGTACGCTGATGACACTCAGCTATACATCTCCACCCTAGACCACCCCAATGATGCCCTTGATGTGATGTCCCACTGCCTGGAGGCCATGCAGGTCTGGATGGGGAGAAATAGGCTCAGACTCAACCCTTCCAAGACCGAGTGGCTGTGGCTTCTGGCGTCCCGATATAGTCAGCTGGTGCCATCGCTGACTATTGGAGGTGAATATTTACGCCCCACAGAAAAGGCTCGCAATCTGGGTGTCCTCCTGGATGCATGGCTGTCTTTAGAAGAACATACGATGGCCGTGGCCAGGGGATCTTTTTATCAGGTTCGCCTGATCCGCCAATTGCGGCCCTTTTTGGACCGGGACGCCTTACGCACAGTCACTCATGCCCTTGTCACCTCCCGGCTGAACTATTGTTATGCTCTCTACATGGGGCTCCCCTTGAAGAGCACTCGGAAGCTCCAACTGGTCCAGAATGCGGCCGTGCGGGTGGTTATGGGCGCGACTCGTTGCGCCCACGTGACGCCTCTCCTGCGCGAGTTGCACTGGCTCCCAGTGGTCTTCCGGGTGCAATTCAAGGTTACCATCTTTAAAGCGCTCCATGGCATAGAACCAGGGTACAAGACTGCCTTCTGCCACTGATAGCCTCCCACCAACCAGTTCGCTTCTACAGAGAGGGACTCCTCGGGGTGCCTTCGGCCAAATTATGTCGGCTGACGACACCCAGGGGAAGAGCCTTCTCTGTGGGAGCCCCTGCCCTTTGGAACGAACTGCCCCCGGAAATACGCACAATCTCCGACCTCAGAGTTTTTCACTGTGCCTTCAAGACCCTGCTCTTCCGACAGGCAGGGCTATCTTTATAGTGGAGTTTTAAATTTGGAGTTTTTTAAATTTCTGGGTTTTTAATGAATTTTGGCTGTAAGTATAATAATTTTAATTAATTTTTAAATTTAATTATGATGTTTGTATTGTGTTTTTTATTTAGCTGTACACCGTCCCGAGTCCTTCGGGGGAGGGGCAGTATAGAAAAAAAATAATCTATCTATCTATCTATCTATCTATCTATCTATCTATCTATCTATC
>WNWU01000042.1:1118478-1186851 GCA_012654045.1 Ptyas mucosa | reverse complement strand
ATCTATCTATCTATCTATCTATCTATCTATCTATCTATCTATCTATCTTATCCTGTCAACATACACATGAAAAGTAATGTAACTGTAAGGATTGCATCTCCTTCCAACTTAAGAAAGTAAGAACTCTTGAAACATAGTTGTTCAAAAAGATTCTTTTATTAAGCAGAAGTAATAGCCACCCACTTAAAGCAAGATCTGAATACCCTTAGGCAAGACAAGTAGGATTACAGCAGTAGAGACCCCTCCCTTTAAGTCAGAATGCAGATTTTAGCCAATACACAAGTGTGAAGATGCTTTCTTTCCCAGTTTCCCTGAGAACCCAAACAACCATGCATTCACACTGTTATCCTTTAAAGTGAAACAACCCACGTGGCTATCATAAAAATTCCTCCAGGTAAAGAGGATCTCAGGGCTCTTTGGCGCCAGGATATAGGTTTTAAAATATCTGTTGACACAGGCAATGCTAGTAAATCGAATCCAAGTCTCCCCCTTCCTCCAATTGAATGCCAGTATCACTTTTAGGGATCTGACAGTAACATACATGAAAGAATCAAATTTGATAGCCCAAATTCAGCCAGTTTCTCACAGAAAGAGGGAAAGACTACAATTGAATAGAATATGGTTTATCAACTATAACATAATAATAATGACTGTGAGTCTTACAAAATGATAGATGTGGAGACAAGGCAAACTTCACTCACCTGATCAATCTGACTTGGAGAAGAGACAGAGAAGGAGGCTCTAACATGAGAACTGGGATCTGAACTGTTAATGTTAAATGAACATCCAGGGACCAGCAACACCTAAAGCAGAACCCTTCTCAGTCAGTCATAAGATTCTCATAATTAGAAAAATTAGAAAATTTTTATTATCCTCTCTCCCCATTTTGTTTTAGGTTCAGTATTTATTTTCATACTTGTTTCTCCAAAGCTTTTTTCATGATCAGTTCTTGGGTATCAGGAACTCCCTTAATCTTAATCCATAGAAACATTCCAGCAGCAGGGATGTGCCAGTCTGCCAGACCTTAAATGAGAAAAATGAAATAGCAGAGTGAAAAACAGAAAAACACATACATGCCTACCACCGACTAACTTCAGAAATTACTTTAGAAATGCACTGAAGTATAAGTCATGATTTAAAACTTAACTGCATGTGCTGACTTCTTTACCCTAGGAATGGGCAGAAAGTAGACTCAGATCTCTTATCAGAGTAGCAAAAGTTTCTCCTTTTAAGATAAAGCTGAAGTGAAAAGGCTTTCTCCTTAGCTGTTTTTGTCCTATAAATTACACTGTGAGAAAGAACAGGATGAGGAAAACTCATCAACAGTTTCTAAAAAAGAGATACAACCCAGCATTCCTGTGACAGGAAGAATAGTATCTCAGACTTCCCGGTGGGGGGGGAGCAAATATTGGTGATAAGAGATTCAATTTTTCAGGGAACAGAAACTATAGTCTGCTGACCAAACAGTCAATCTGGGGAAGTATGTTGTCTCCCTGGAGCAAAAATCAAAGATGTAACTGAGTACCTTACTAAGATAATCAGCTCACAGATTACTACCCCTTTCTTCTCCTACATGTGGGGGTCCAATGACACAACAATGAATCTGAAAACAATAACAAGATTACGAACAGCTAGGGAAGAAAGTTAAAGAATTAAGCGCACAAGTGGCGTTTTCATTTATACTTCCAACAAAAGGGCAACATCCAATGAGGGAGTAACGGATTGTAGAAATGAACCACTGGCTTAAAAACTGGTATCGTCAACAGACCTGTTTCCTAGATCATGGTCTACATTACCTACATGAAGGGCTAGGGGATGGAGTGAGCCTCATAAGAACTGGAAAGAATATATTCAGAAAATGACTGGCTCATCTTATCCAAAGGGCTTTAAACTAAAATTGAGAGGGGAGGGGGCACCAATCTTCAAGATCTTTAGAACCTACTTCCAAGCAAAAACCACTAGATAACCAATCATATAAGAAGGTAGGGAGTAAAGAGAAAGAAGAAGAAAAGAAAGAAAAGCACAATGAAGTAGAGAGTGATGGAAAAGATGAAAAACCCAGCCAAAAAGTAGGAGATATAAGAAACATAAAAGACTCAAATGCCTATACACAAATGCTCAAATTTAAGGAACAAACAGGGTGAATTTGAAGTACTAGTACATGAAGGTAGATATGATATAGTTGTGATTACCGAAACATGGTGGGATGAAACTCATGACTGGAATGTACTGATGGAAGAATACAAACTATTCAAAAGAAACTTACCTAACAAAAGAGGAAATGGAGTTGCATTATATATAAAAGCACTACATCTCTACAGATATCCACAAAACCAAGGATGAAAATCTCCTAGAATCCAAAAGGTTCAATATAAAAGGAAAAAAGAATGACATTGCTATAGGCCACCCAAACAAGGAGAAGAAATAGATGAACTTTTTGCTAAACAATTAACAAATGTACATAGGAAACATACCATGGGAGTAATGGGAGATGATATCAACTGGGAGAAAAACTCTGCAGCAAGTGGGAGAGCAAACAGATTCCTAACCAACCTAGTTCACACCTTTGTCAGTGCTGGGAACTAGAGGAAAAGCTATATTGGATGTCAGGTTCCGATGTTATCTCAAATAAATTTCATTCTCAAACACAAAGTCTTTGATGAAATCTCTCATTTATTGAAAAATAATGATCTGTCCTGAACTCATTTGCAGCCGAAACTGACTCTTTGCTCCCAAACCCCTCCCTTTCCGTTTCTCAAATCCCAGTGTCTCATTGGCCATCTTCCAAATCAGTCTTTCATCCCGGCTGCTTCAAATCACAGGAATTTTCCCCCTCCCTCCATCACCTAGGTGACGTTATCTGCCGAGTGGAGAAGAAACTGGGTGAAAAACCAAGCTGCTAAAATTCAAACTGCTACTTCTAAATTTTTTTTTTCCTTTCATGTCAGCGATGGAGCAAGAAAGATTTAGAGCGCTGACACTGGACTTAATTTTTACTAAAAGAGAACAAGTAATAGAGGGAGTTGAAGTTGCCGGAACTTTGGGTGAGAGTGACTACATCATATTGGAATTCTATATAATGCAAACACAAGCAATAGAACATAATCCAACCAGCGTCTTAAACTTTAAAAGAGCTGATTTTAACAAACTTAAAAGATTCCATGGATGAAAATCCTAAAAGGAAAAACAGTTCAAGAAGCATGGGAAAATGTAATCACAAAAGCCCGGTCCACCACAATACCACTGAAAAAGAAAAGCAAGAAATCCAAGAAGAAACCAACATGACTGCATAAAGATCTCTCTGACAGACTGAAAGACAAAAAGAACAAGTACAAAAAATGGAAAGAGGGACACATAACTAAGGCACAACCATCAGTAGATAGCCAGAATTTGCAAAGATGAAGTTGGGAAAGCAAAGGCTCAGAATGAACAAAGACTTGCAACAAAAGTCAAAGATAATAAAAAAAAGTTTCAATATATAAGTAACAAGAAAAAAGTCAAGGAAACAGTAGCTCCACTAAAGAGAGAAGATGGCAGAGAAGTAACAGGCAGCAGATAGAAAGCAGAACTGCTTAACTCATTCTTTGTATCAGTCTTTATGCAAAAAGAAACTATAGCCCAACCTACCAAAAACATAACCATAAAAGACAGATTAGATATAAAAATTAAAATAAGCAAGAAAATGGTTAGAGAACATCTATTGTATTTCCCCGAAAATAAGACCGGGTCTTATATTTTTTTGGGCCGCCAAAAAAGGCACCTGGTCTTATTTTCGGGGAGGTCTTATTTTTTCCCCATGTACCAGGAGTGGGAGGTGGGGGAAACCTGCCCCTTTACCGGCAGCTTGGTCCGTGGAACAGCTGATCAGCGGGTGACCTCCTGTCGCTGCCTCAAAAAATCCCGACTGCTCTTGCAGCCAATTGAGGCTGCAAAAGCAAGAGGCCCCATGTACCTTGTGATCCCTTCAAGAACAGTCTTACCTCATTCGGCTGCAATGGACTAAATTCTTGACGCGCCCCAGCCTCCACCTGCCCTGCTTGCTGGCCCTGCTGCTGCTGGGACACTTTTGGCCACTGGCAGCTGAGCGGCTGCCTGTGCTGCTGCTGGCTTTATGGGGGCTATTTGCCCTCCTGGCAGCACTGCTTTCAGCTGTCCTGCTGGGCTGCTCCTGCCTCGTGTGGGGTGAGTTATCCCAGATCTATGACCTCCGGAGTGCCCTGGAGCACACAGCTGGCACGAGAGCTAGCGCCCATCAGAGCCAGAGTCTGAACAGTAAGCTCAGCTTGTAGCCCAGCACAAGTAGCCCTGAGTAGACCTGCAGGAAGGTGCCCAGCAGCCCAAAGGCGATGGCAGATGAGGTGGCGTGGCTCTACCGCTGGCCTCTGACGAAGGGGCCCTGGCAGGCCAGCGGGGTGTGTGTGTGCACTCACAAGATTGTAGATCTCTGCTGACTCACCCTGCGCCAGGCAGGAGCAGCCCAGCAGGGCAGCCGAGAGCAGTTCTGCCAGGAGGGCGAAGAGCTCCCGCGAGGCCAGCAGCAGCACAGGCAGTCACTTGTGCCAGTCACTGCAAGCGAGTGGTGAGCGTGTCAAAAGCGAAAAGCAGGACTTGGCTCTTTTCTGAAATGTGCTTGCAGCAGCTTCTGGACATGGAGTGGGCGGCCCCGTGTCTCTGACTGCTCCCGATGCTGTCCTGTCATGTTTTGGACGGGAGATAAAAATAAATCCTGCAGTCTCTCACTGCCACCGTGCAAACTCCAGCAGGGGCAACAGCAGCTGTGCCTTCTCCCTTCCAAAACATGACAGGACGGCACTGGCAGCAGGCAGAGGCAGCAATCCGATCAAATCTCTGTGTGTGTGCTTGTGTGTGTGTGTGAGAGAGACAGCACACCGCCGCCAGCCCTGGTACACAGTAACTCTCCTGAGGTTGGATTGAATCTCTCTCATGCACGTACACACACACACACACACACACAGAGGTTTGATCGGATCGCCCTCTGCCTCTGAGTGCTGCCGGTGCTGTCCTGGCATGTTTTGGAAGGGAGATAAAAATGAATCCTGCAGTCTCTCGCTGTTGCTGTGCAAACCCCAGCAAGGGTAACAGCAGCTGCACCTTCTCCCTTCCAAAACACGCCAGGATGTAATCTGAATACCCTAACACCAGCAGTGAACGCTTCCCAAAAGGGGGGGCAACAAACAGGAAGGGCACCTGGATTTGCAGCGCTTTGTTTTGATTCAGGCACTGCTGCTGACTTGTTAGGAGCTCTTTCTTGTGTTCAGGTAACCTCCTTTCCTTCGGGTTCCCTGCATACAGACACATCCATGGTTTCAGCATATATCATCCCCAAGGAAAGGAGGATTGGCAGGGAAATGGGAGAGGTGGGATTTTCCTGCCGATCCCCCTTTCCTTGGGGATGATTTATGTGGAAGCCATGTGAGTGTGTGCAGGGCTGGCAGGGCTGATGAGCAGAGAGGGGGAGGGGATCTGGTTTAAGTGAGTAGGGTGGAGCAGGGAGGCAGAATTGTGGGCACTCCTCAGATCTTGTCAGTCGCCTCGTTCATCACAGGTTGATTTTGCTTGAGATGTGAGAGAGGGAGAAAGATCAGAAATGCCTGCACAATGGGTAGGCAGGGTGAGGAAAACTCTTTCAGAAAGAGTTTTCAAGCGGGGGGGGGGGGAATTTTCCTGCTGATCCTTTCCTTGGGGATGATTTATGTGAGAACAAAGCAAATCCATCTGGTCTAACTGCATATCTAAACGCCAGCAGAAAGTTGGTTGGACTACAGCTTTGGTGGGCAGCAGCTCCGTGGCAGCCCTTAACGTCCCTGCAGGGATAGACAAATGAAAGAGGGAGGGGAGATTGCCCCTTCCTTCTTTGTGCTCCAAAAATTGTCCCGCACCAGGCAGGAGCAATTGGATGGAGGAGGAAGGGGCAATCTCCCCTTCCCTCTTCCATCCCGCTGCAGGGCCACCACTGAGCTCTTGCTGGCCAAAGTTGCAGGGTGGCCAAGAGCAGGGTGGCCAGGAGGGCGAAGAGCCCTTGCAAGGCCAGAAGCATTAGGTGCAGCTGGGCAGAGCCGGGGGGGAACAGGCAATGATTGGCACCTGTTCCAGAGCTACAAGATGAGCTGCAAAAGAGAGGGGCCCTCGGCTGCGAGGTTGCCTGGTGCCACAGCAGGGCTGGTGATGGGAAAAGTGTGCAAGAAACACCTCCAGGCACCCAGAGAGATAGAACAAGAGGCAGTTCCCGATCAGCTCAGCTGATATGTGGGTCGTGATTAAGGGGCCCAGCTGCTATTAGCTGACCGGGGAAGGGAAGGGCTGCCTCCTGTGCTGGCCATGCCCACCCTTTCACTAGGGCTTACTTTTAGGGTAGGGCGTACACCAAAAAATCAAGTTAGGACTTATTATCTGAATAGCTCGTATTTTCGGGGAAACACGGTATCTGATCTTGATGAATATAAATCACTGGGGCCCGATGGATTACATATCAGGATTCTGAAGGAACTGGCAGATGTTATCTCAAAACCATCGTACCATATCTTTCAAAAATCTGGAACATCAGGGAATTACTTAAGGATTGGAAAAGAACTGATGTGGTTCCCATCTTCAAAAAAGGGGGAAAAAACAGACCTGGGAAACTACATACCAATCAGCCTAACATCAATATCTGGGAAGATACTGGAAAAGATAATAAAAAAACAGATTTGCGAACATTTAGAAACAAATAAAGTTATAACTAAAAGCCAGCACGGGTATGTTAAAAACAGATCATGCCAAACCAATCTTATTTCATTCTTTGACAAAGTGACTAAATTAGTAGACTAGCACAATGCTGTGGACATAGTATACTTAGACTTCAGCAAGGCATTCGATAAAGTAAACCACTAGCTACTTCTTTGTAACTAGAAAAATGTGGCATAGACAGCATCACCACCAGACAGATTTGTAACTGGCTGACACCCATACTCAACGAGTAGTCCTTAATGATACTACATCTTCAAGGAAAGAGGTAAGTAGAGGGGTACCACAAAGTTCTATCTTAGGCCCAGTATTCTTCAATAGCTTCATAAATGACTTAGATGAAGGAATAGAAGGGGAACTCATCAAATTTGCAGATGACACTAAGCTGGGAGGAATAGCCAAAACCCCTGAAGACAAACTCAGGAGCCAAAAAAGATCTTGACAAACTTGAACAATGGGCCCTACCCAACAAATTGAATTTTAATGGGGAGAAAAGCAAGGTTTTACACTTAGAAAGGAAAAACCAAATGTACAGATTAGGCGAAACCTTACTCAAAAACAGTAACTGTGAGAGGGACCTTGCAGTCCTAGTGGATGATCACTTAAACATGAGCCAGCAATGTGCGGCAGCAGCCAAAAAAACCTACCATATTTTTCGGAGTATAAGATGCACCTTTCTCCCAAAAAAGAGGGTGAAAATCTGAGTGTGTCTTATATTCCGAATGTAGCCCCGCCCAGCCTCCCAAACAGAGATTTCAGAAGCTGAAAGAAGCCTTAGAAAAAAAGCCTCTGAAAGGCTTGTATCTAAAATAATATGGCAAGCAACAAAAGAAGAATCAGTAAAGGTTCTAATCAAACTATGCTAACAAATCTGGAGAATGACACAATAACCAACAGATCGGAAGAGGTTAATCTACATACCAATTCCAAAGAAAGGCGATTGAACAGAGTACAGATAGTCCTTCAGAAAAAAAGCCTCTGAAAGAAGCTTCAGAATAAAAGCCTCTGAAAGAAGCTTCAGAATAAAAGCCTCTGAAAGAAGCTTCAGAAAAAAAGCCTTTTTTTTCTGAAGCTCTGTTTCGGAGGCTTTCAGAGGCAGAAAAAAAAGCAAGGCACAGAGCTCACAACCAATGAACCTGTTACTAAAATTCACCTCTGGGAATAGCTGATTGGGGGTATTCCAGGAGGCCGATCCTCCCACCAATCAGTTTTTTTCTTATTTCCTCCCAAAAAACTAAGGTGCGACTTATACTCTGGTGCATCTTATACTCCGAAAAATACGGTAATACATTCCTTGGTTGTATAAGCAGAGGCACAGAATCAAAATCATGTGAAGTATTAGTACCACTTTATAAAGCCTTAGTAAGGCCATACCTAGAATATTGCATCCGATTTTGGTCACTATATTACAAAAAAGATATTGAGACTTTGGAAAAAGTGCAAAGAAGAGCAACTAAGATGATTAAAGCCTTGGAGACTAAAATATATGTAGAACAGTTGCAGGATTTGTGTTTGGCTAGTCTAGAGAAAAGGACTAGGGGTGACTTGATGGGACTGGAGGCTAAAACATATGAAGAACGGCTGCAGGAACTGGGTATATCTAGTTTAATTAAAAGAAGGACTAGGGGTGACATGATAGCAATGTTCTAGTATCTCAGGGGCTGCCACAAAGAAAAGGGAGTCAAGCTATTCTCCAAAGCACCTAAGGGCAGGACAAGAAGCAATGGATGGAAACTAATCAAGGAGAGAAGCAATCTAGAATTAAGGAGAAATATCCTGACAGTGGAACAACTTGCCTCCAGAAGTTGTGAATGCTCCAACACTGGAAGTTTTTAAAAAGATACTCGATAACCATTTGAAGTGGTGTAGGGTTTCCTGCCTAAGCAGGGGATTGAACTAGAAGACCTCCAAGCTCCCTTCCAATTCTGTTATTTTGTTTTCCTAATATGAGAGGCTGCCACAAAGAGGGGGTCAACTTATTTTGCACCAGAGGCCAGGGCAAGTAGAGAACCAACCTGGAATTAAGCAGAAAATTCCTAACAGTGAGAACAATTAACCAGTAGAGTTTGCCTTCAGAAGTTGTGGGTGCTTAATTACTGGAAGTTTTTAAAAAGAATCTGGATAGTCACTTGTCTGAAATAGTACAGGGTCTCCAGCTTGAGCAGGGAGTTGGACAGAAGACCTCCAACGTCCCTTCCAACTCTATTCTTATTGATTGATTGATTGACTGACTGATATATCCAAGGACTGTGTTGAGTTTTATTGGCTAGTAATGATGCCAGTAAATGAAGTTATGCCTGATAGAGGAGCTTCTTTACTAAAAGGAACCACAACAGTAAATATATTATCTGGGACACTTATAGGAGCACAGCAGTAGCAGGAATGAAACACAGGAATGAAATGCAAAAGGAAAGGGATATTATATTTTCACAAATAACCCTAAAGTGGGATACATTAATTTTCCACACACTTCTCAAGACAAAGAGAAAAGTTATACATGCCCCCTTTTAATAATCTTTTTTGTAGTATATTTCAGTCATATATAAATAGTTCAAATGTTCATTATTGACTCCAACCTTTTAGCCATTTGTCTGCTGCATTAAGCATCACATCTCGCTGTTGTTTATAAAAATCCACCACACTAGCAGAAGATGGGAAAAAGAAAAGATAAAAGCATAATGACAAAGAAACTCTTTCAAATTAACAGTTCTGATGCTGAAAACAAGGAAGGTCATTTAGGACAGGGGAGTCCAACCATAGCAACTTGAAGAGTCAGCATGGCTGGATAAGAAATTCTGAGTTGAAGTCCACAGATTGTCAACTCCCTGGTTTAGAGAAGACTTTGTGGACTTTATAGAAAAAGAAATTGGTTATAAAGACTTCTGTGCCCTAAATGGCAGTCTGTAGATATTCTCCAAGATTAAAACAATTTTTTATTACTGCAAGGAACTTTTAAAAAAAAAATCTGCCAGGAGGAATACTGTATGTATAACCACTACGCAAAGAACATTAAATGGCCTTCCTCTACATGGTTGTTTTGTTTATATCTTTTTGATGCATCCAAACTATATTGATTTGGATGCACTTTAATGATTTCAGAATCATTAAAAAACAAAAAAAAATCTGTGTATCATTATTAGGATCATTTATTGTTCAAATGATGATGATATAAATGTGAATGTACAGTATTGGATTTCAATTTTCAGTGACTGCAGTACAAACCTGAATATATCTCTGTCTCTTAACTCTTTTCTAGTACAAAAAGATATTTATAGATTTATAGATTGTATACCTGGTGGAAGAATAATGTGGACTATGGCATTCCTATATAAAACAACATATGCAAGCTACAACTAAAACTGACGCAAAAGGGTCAGTTTTAGTTGTAAAACTAAACTTTAGATTTAATTTAGTTTAAACTTTAGTTGCATGGGATAGGAGGAAAAAAACCACACCAAATCAAATAGAAGCTTAATTTACAGTTCTAGTAACCATTATTAATGGAAACACTTTGGTAGCAGTAATTTAAACAGAGTTGGTCTCTAAACAGGGTTCATGAGAAAGCATTCCTTCTTTCGGCTGCTCCTTCCAAATGTACAGGACAGATTGCAACTATGTCAGTGCAGTGATACGTTTTAACCACTTTATATTAATTTATTGTGAACTTATCCATTTGATATAAACTATCCAGAGCTACCAATTTGCTTGCAATTTTCTCAGTTTCCCCAATTTGTAATTTATTTATTTTTACAATTTCCAAAAGCCAGCTTATAAAATGCAGAATCCTGCAAAACATGTACAGTAAGTAATTTTTTGATACTGTTAGAAATAGAAATTTTATTCTAAATATTTTTAATTAGAAGTTAGCATTACCATGTTTAACAGGATACATGTACACTTGCTGCATTCCCAGATGTTTTAGATTATAATGTCCAGAATTCCTAGCAAGTATTTCAATGGGTAGCTCTCAGGCAATTAAATCTGAATTCTGTACATTCAAATGAATGGATTTTAGAACAATAAATTGCATATCTTATTGTGGCCATTATATAAATATGTTTTTATGTACAGTATACGTGTGTGTATATGTAGAATTATTTGTGACAGTAATATTAAAACAACATATATTTAAAATATATACAAGAGCATACACTAATAAAAAAAACATAAAATATGCCAACACCGAAATATACTAAATATATTTACCTGTCTACGTGGTCCAGGAAACCCTTCAGTCCCCATTGCTGAAGAAGCTGGGCTATCATAAGCTATAGAAATAGTGGGGCTACAATCAGTATGTTATTTGCTCATCAACAGACACTAGTAAAAAAAATATAAAAAAATCTTAATAGAGAGAAAAAAAGACCATGTAACACAATCCTATAAATAGGATGATTATTCTCAATAAACTACTGCAGGTCCTTGTTCAGGTAATTGCTAGGAGTTAAGACTGACTCAAATAATTAAAAAAATCTATGCACAACTGCAGCCTTGTAAGATTTATTTGAAACTACAATCATTTTTATAAATAGATATGCTAGGCACAAATACTATTCTGCTAATACCGTAGTATTAACAATAGTAAATAAAAGTAGTAAGTAATAGTAGTTTGGTGTTGTGTACTTTTGGGTGACGTTCAAAGCATCGTGTAATTCAGGCTTGTTCACAGCCTTATCAATACAGCTACAGAAGTGGAACAGAAAAAGGGCTCACTGTAGAAAATCTAATACTATAGCCATAAGAGCTTTCAAATGCTCACAACTGTAAACAAGTTATAAAGTATTTTTTAACATGCTATTAAATAAAATTAGTGAGAGAGTATTTTCTTTTTAAAATGGCCTAACTTTTCATCCTGTTGGTACTTTTTTCCATATCAAAAATTATTTTTTTATTAAAACTATGCCAATCATACATAATACAGTCATGACCGTAAATGTTGGAACCCCTGAAATTTTTCCAGAAAATGAAGTATTTCTCACAGAAAAGTATTGCAGTAACACATGTTTTGCTATACACATGTTTAT
This sequence comes from Ptyas mucosa, assembly GCA_012654045.1. Classification (NCBI taxonomy): domain Eukaryota; kingdom Metazoa; phylum Chordata; class Lepidosauria; order Squamata; family Colubridae; genus Ptyas; species Ptyas mucosa. The sequence goes on along the minus strand of WNWU01000042.1, from coordinate 1,175,083 downwards.
TCCCTTTGTGTGTATTGGAACAAAACCAAAAAAAGGGAGGAAAAAAAGCAAATTGGACATAATGTCACACAAAACTCCAAAAAATGGGCTGGACAAAATCATTGGCACCCTTTACTTAATATTTTGTTGCATACCCTTTGGAATAAATAACTGAAATCAGTCGCTTCCGATAACCATCAATAAGCTTCTTACACCTCTCACCTGGAATTTTGGACCACTCTTCCTATGCAAACTGCTCCAGGTCTCTCTTATTAGAAGGGCGCCTCTTCCCAACAACAATTTTAAGATCTCTCCACAGGTGTTCAATGGCATTGAGATCTGGACTCATTGCTGGCCACTTCAGAACTCTCCAGCGCTTTGTTGCCATCCATTTCTGGGTGCTTTTTGACATATGTTTGGGGTCATTGTCCTGCTGGAAGACCCAAGATCTCCGACGCAAACCCAGCTTTCTGACACTGGGCTCTACAGTACGTCCCAAAATCCATTGGTAATCCTCAGATTTCATGATGCCTTGCACACATTCAAGGCACCCAGTGCCAGAGGCAGCAAAACAACCCCAAAACATCAGTGAACCTCCACCATATTTCACTGTAGGTACTGTGTTCTTTTCTTTGTAGGCCTCATTCCGTTTGCGGTAAACAGTAGAATGATGTGCTTTACCAAAAAGCTCTATATTGGTCTCATCTGTCCACAAGATGTTTGCCCAGAAGGATTTTGGCTTACTCAAGTACATGTTGGCAAACTGTAGTCTTGCTTTTTTATGTCTCTGTGTCAGTAGTGGGGTCCTCCTGGGTTTCCTGCCATAGCGTTTCATGTCATTTAAATGTCGACGGATAGTTCGCGCTGACACTGATGCTCCCTGAGCCTGCAGGACACCTTGAATTGCTTTGGAACTTGTTTAGGGCTGCTTATCCACCATCCGGACTATCCTACGTTGGCACCTTTCATCAATTTTTCTCTTCCGTCCACACCCAGGGAGATTAGCTACAGTGCCATGGGTTGCAAACTTCTTGATAATGTTGCGCACTGTGGACAAAGGCAAATCTAGGTCTCTGGAGATGGACTTGTAACCTTGAGATTGGTGATATTTTCCCACAATTTTGGTTCTCAAGTCCTCAGGCAGTTCTCTTCTCCTCTTTCTGTTGTCCATGCTTAGTGTGGCACACACAGACACACAATGCAAAGATTAAGTGAACTTCTCTCCTTTTTATCTGCTTTCAGGTGTGAGTTTTATATTGCCCACACCTGTTACTTGCCCCAGGTGAGTTTAAAGGAGCATCACATGCTTGACACAATCTTATTTATCCACAATTTTGAAAGGGTGCCAATTATTTTGTCCAGCCAATTTTTGGAGTTTTGTGTGACATTATGTTCAATTTGCTTTTTTTCCTCCCTTTTTTGGTTTTGTTCCAATACACACAAAGGGAATAAACATGTGTATAGCAAAACATGTGTTACTGTAATACTTTTCTGTGAGAAATACTTCATTTTCTGGAAAAATTTCAGGGGTGCCAACATTTACGACCATGACTGTATATAGGATTGAGGAATTATAAAAAATGAAGAGCTTTTCTTCAGTATGTTCAGTTTTAGACGATTCTGTAAATACACGGATGTTATATTAATGTTTGTGTCTAAAAGTTAAGATAGTTATATCTTTATATATAGTTAGAATCATGATAATTCTTACCTGGGTGAAGGTACTGGTGTGCATTGTGGAAACCTGTATATGTAGAATAACTCTATCAATTAATGGCTTGGGACCAGTTAGAAATCCAATTCGTAGCCTGTGCAAATATAAAAATATACTTAAAATACTTCTTTATATACACATAAAATGCCATGTTCAAAATATATATCCTAATATTCATATTGATTTTGAGGCAACAAAAGGGAATTATGAAAGTATCAGAAAGAGAAAAACAAACCAATTTTATAAAAGTTAATGAAGTAGGAATCTAGGTATTATGGAACAACTAAGAGAAAGGAAATATCTGATACTGTTTCAGAAAAAAGATTAGTGTCATGAAAATTGAAGAACAGAAGATGTATACATGGAATAGCACTTGACTATTAAACCATATAAGTCAATTTCAAGGAAGACTACAATAAAAATGTCTTTGTTCAAATTAAATTTATACCAGTAGCTTTAGGGATTTTCAAGTGTGAGCTTGGCAAGACAATTGAATGTCCAGCTAGGGTGCAATTGAATTTACCCAGATGACAGGATCTTAGAAAAGGAGTCAGTCCTGATAACTCGCCCATCAATGTCCATTGAAAGAAAAGTTGGTGCCCAAGGCTTCAGGAAAGAAAGTAAAGGTTTGCTGTTAGTAACTAATACTTGCACATGATGACTCACAACATGCTGTGGAACAGTTTAAAAAAACCCTAAAAACAATCCCTTGTACACACATTTTGAAACCTATTCATGCATCAAACCTGGGCTGCATCCAACATTCTCCATCCAGGAAGAAACAGCAGTCAGGAATGGGTTAACTCCATCTGTTAACTGCTTGGACTGAGTCTGCGAAATTGTTAAGCTATGCCTCTTCCTGTTGCTTGCCAGCTTTTTTAGACTCAGTTGAGCTGGACAGACGTTATTCTTTGAGCTGTACATTCCTGATTGCCTTTTTTCCTAGAAAAAACAGGTTGGAGATTTCTTTAATTTTTTGTTAACTTACCTTATTCCAGCGTGAAGGGCAATTCAGCCTGAGCCCTCTAAGGGCCGCGGGAGCAGCATGAGGTCTCTCAGCTGAGGACCCCTGGCCAACTCTCACAGGCTTTGCCTCAAATAGCTGACCCATAGGGAGATTCGAGGCTTCGATTTCCCTGCAAGGCAAAGGCAGCGTCCATGAGCTTTCTCCATAGCGCTTGCCCAGTGAGTGCGTAGATTGGCATGGCTGAAAGCAGCTTCAGGCAGCGCCCACAAGCCTGGCTCCGTAGCGCTGGCCTGTGCACCATACGGAGCGGTGAAGAGGAGGCTTGGTGGCCATTGTCACTGCGTTCTTGTATTTCCCAGCTGAGCTGTCATTTTTGGTCTAATAGGCTTACTGTAGTTTTGCCAAGTTTTGTTATCAGTATTAAGTGTGCAAGCGTGCATTTTTTTCTAGCCTCCATTATCCTTCTTCTTATTCCTTTGTTCTCCTGCCAAGAGGTGAGGCAGGAACGCTGGCAAGATGTAGCCAATTAATTAGATAGTAAGAGTTATCTTTATTTTTACTTTTACAATAAAATGAGTTTCTCTTAGAAAATTTTCGGGTTTTATTTTCTTAATGTACACTTTCAAGGAGAAGCCTCGGTCCAAACCTCTAAACCAGGGTGCGATTATCCCAGAGCCAGGATGGGATCAATCAACTCCCTGACACCTGGTAGCAGTCGGACAGTTAAGAGTTATGGCTTTTTTCCTTGTTTGTTACTTCTGATAAGACCTCTAGGCTAGTTAGTTAGGATGATTAAATTTGCGACTGAGGAACGCTAATTACCTACTAACATGCCGAGGAAGAAGAAGAAGAAAGGCAAAATGAAACAAAGATCATTCCTCATAAGTGATGTGATTGATTTTTCCAAAGAAGAAGAGACAGAAAGGAGGTTTTCAAGTTTTCGGCCGCTTGCCTCCGCAACCCGACTAGGAGAAACAGCTGTGGGGGAAACTCAAACTGATAAAATGCCCTTGCAGAGGCTTCAGGAACAACAATATGAAAGAAATGCTGCTTTTGAAGGCGATGAACGACTGAGGTCAGTGATATCTCTTCCTAATTATGCATTTTCACAGACAATTCCTGTAGAAGCCCAAAGATTTGAAATGCTTGGTGCAAGGCCAAAGTTTTCACAAACCGCAGAGCATTTTTCCTCCCACACAGAGAGAGAAAAGATTTGTTATTCTCCTCAAAGCCCCGAACTTACTCAGCGTGAGAAAGATATCAAGTTCTATCGGGAGCATATCAAATATTATGAAAATGAGCTATCCCAGTTTAAGATGGATTTGCTTATGCTTGAGCAAGATAAGAGAGAGCCTCGTGACTTAAAAATCTCTAAAAGCGCCATTTTGGCTTCTTCTTCAGAGCCAAAGACACACCCCCTGTTGGATTCTGTGTCAGGCCAATTAAAACAGAGAGCAATGCACGCGTCACATGAAATCCTCCCTGATCAAATTACAAGTGCCACATATGCAGACCTGCCCGAGACTATAGGTGCAGCACCATCTGCCAGCCAAAGTAATTTACAAGAGGAAGCTGAAAGGCAACACAGTTTACATAAACATTTTGAATTGTTGCAGCAGACGTTAGCAGACGTTAGCAAACGTGTCCTTGGCTCGTTTAAATATTCAGGCTGAAATGCCACAAGTGTTTCCACAGACCCGATCTCCTACACCCCCTGGTGGTGTTGGTGTCTCTTTAGATGGAACACAAGAATGCTTAATGCAGGAAAGGCAGGCTCAAGCACAAATGGCAGCTGGAATACAGCAGATTCCAATGCAACAGCCACAAATATGCCTGCATATGTGCCCCCAGCCATGGCACAACCAAGACCAGCTCCTGGTCCATCTCCAATGGCACAGCCAGCATATCAAATGCATGTTCTTCACCAGGCATTTTCTGTTGCTCCACTAGCTGGTGAGTCCAAACTAAAAATGTCAGGACGCAATTATAAAGCCTGGGTCAGTGAGATTACACTATTGCTTCTCAGAGAAGGCACTCACTGCATGATTTTTAATCCTCCTGCTCAGCCATGGACTTTTGCAATAAGAGACTTAGAGATTAGAGCTCGCACAACATTACTGATGTCCATGGACACAGAACTGCAGGTCACTTTTCTGCCTGATGCAACAGCCCAACAAATTTGGGCACAATTGGAAAATTGCTACAGGCTCGTTTCAATTGAATCTTCGTGTTTGCTCATGTCTGAGCTCCATGGTTCGAGATTGAAACCTGGTGATCAAATTGGAGGACATTTGACCAAACTGAAAGGAATCAGAACAGAATTGAGAGAAAGAGGTCACAATATTGATGATATTCAAATGATCAGCATTATCATTAACTCATTGAACTATGACTGGAAAGATGCTGTTACAAAAATTAACCAAGTCCCTATTGCTCAACACACAGTGGATAATGTATGTAGACTGTTAATTGAAGAGGAAGCTTTCATGTTAGCCACGCCACATTTGAGGGAACCACTCGCATCAAGAGCTCCAGCGAGGCGTCACTTCCGAGGAAGGGCCTACGTTCCAAGGATGCCAAGATGCAATATCTGCAATCGTGTGGGACATGCCACCCGGGATTGTCCCCAACGAGCTCCAGCTCCCGTCTCATACCAGCCCAGAGGAACAGATTCCAGAGGCAGAGGCAGAGGTGGAAGACAAGGTCGTCGTGGTCCAAGGCGTGATCCACAAGCTCCACTTGCCACATTGGCTTTAACCAACGATCCACAACCTCATCCAGAGTACGATAGATGGCTTTTGTGGACTTTGGACAGTGGTGCAGCGTTGCATGTTACCTACAGAAAGGAACTTTTCACAGAGATGCACGAGCCTGAACCTGAGCTATGAGAACTTTATTCTTTTTCCAATCATCCTTGTAAGGTCGTAGGAAAAGGAACTGTTTATGTTGAAGAGCTCGATACATTCATCCCTGATGTTTATTACATACCAACAGCAATAGTAGTTTGCTTAGTCAGGCCCACTTATCTAGAGCTTTAAAATTCCAGGTTCACCACCTTGAGAAAGCAAGTTACATAGTTAAAAATGGAGATATTGTTGCTGAAACCATGTTGATTGGTGGTGTTTATTACTTAAAGCCAAAGCCTAAATCGCAAGCACAGGCAAGTATACAAACTCCAAAGGAGAGCACAGGCCCAGAGAGAGATGCTCCAGAGAGAGATCCTGTTGCTACTCCAAAGGCTCCTAAAGCCAACAAAAAGAAAATTAGGAAACAGGTTGCCCAGAGCAAGCCTGAGGTTCCTCATAAAACTGCTAATGTTGAAAATTCACTAACTGGTAAACCTTTGCATTACAGGTGTATCCACAAATGGCATAGAAGATTGGGGCATGCCAGTTTCCGTGTTCTTAGAAAAATGCTGGAATTTGCAAAAGGTTTGGATCTAAAGGGGTGTAAGGTGTTTTTGGATTGTGCTGTCTGCAAGAAGGCCAAATCCAAAGCAGCAGCCATTCCCAAACACGCTACACGCCTGTCAACATGCATTTTTGATTTGGTACATATTGACATAGTTGGTCCTTTTCCGCCAACACTTGGTGGCAGGAAATATTTTCTAACAATTGTTGATAATTATTCCAGATATCGATATGTATATCCTATGAAAGAAAAATCGGAGACTTTTCAGATCTTTAAAGACTTTGCAGCCCTTGTTTCTACCTAACACCAAGTTCGCATCGCCAGAATCCAGAGTGATCGTGGTGCCGAATTCATGTCTCAGCATTTCCAGGATTGGATGCATAAGAATGGAATTATTCATCAAACTCATAACGGGGTCGTAGAACGACGACAAGGGGTCCTGCAAACCATGATGCGTTGTCTCCTAGAAGACGCCAACCTTAGTATGCCATACTGGGGTGAAGCTATCAAATATGCAAATTATATTGTCAACCGTACTTGGAGCAGTGTAATAAATCAGACTCCTTTCTTCATGATGTATGGTTACAAGCCCGATCTCAAACACCTCCACATTTTTGGTTCATACGCTATGGTGAACATTCCCTTAGCTCAAAGAAGAAAAGGAGGTCCAGTAGCAAAGAGACTGAGATTCATGGGTATTGATGATAACTCAAAATGGAGCAAATTTATTGACTCTAAACATGTAATTGTGATTTCCCAATCTGCTAATTTTGAGGAAGATGTTGACTGGTCCAGGATTCATTCCAATGATCCTGGAGTTTATTTTCCTAGAGATGATGTTGTTGATGCCACGCAGCCTGATGACCAAGATTCACAGGCAAATGTTCCATCCACCAGTTCTTCTCCACCTGATGTTCCGTCTTCGCGAGCCGCGGATACTGATGCTAGCGACGAATGTGAGGACGAGGACGAAGCAGAAGAAGAATGGACTGTTGTTCCGAGACGTTCCAAGAGGGCCACAAAAGGAATCCCTCCACAACGATTTTCGTGGCAACTGACAAAAGCACCCTTGCCTTTGATTTGCAATGTTACACTTCCACCTGATACGTTCACACAAATCCAGTATCTTCCTGATTCAGAGCAAGAGAAGTGGTATGATGCAATGCAGGTTGAAATGGACAGTCTAAAGAAACTTAAGGTATTTACTCCTGCAAAACCTCCAGCAAACAAAAGAATCATTGGCACTCGATGGGTCTACAGAATCAAAAAGAAACCAAATGGTGAGTCATTGTACAGGGCCAGACTTGTAGCTCAGGGTTTCGCTCAACGTTATCCTGAGGACTACACAAATACCTACTCACCGACAGTCAGAACTGAGAGTGTAAAAATTGCTTTAGCAACTGCAACTATCCTTGGTTTAGAAGTTTTCCAGTTTGACGTGGACATGGCTTATCTACATGCTAACCTAGATGAAGAAATCTACGTGAGAGGTCCTCCAGGGTTCCGACAGCAAGAAGGGGATACCTGGTTTCTACAAAAAAGTCTTTATGGTCTGAAACAGTCTGGTTTAATGTGGTACTTATGTCTTACTGACAAACTAAATTCAATGGGCTTTATTAAGTCCGAAACTGATGAGTGCGTGTTCACAAAAAGATCTAACAATGCATATGAAATAGTTCTTGTTTATGTTGATGACATTGTTTATATTGGTCCAAATAAGCAGATGAGTGAAAGTTTTGCCAAAGCTTTGCAGAGATACTTCACATTGAAATCTTTAGGTCATATTAGCACTTATTTAGGTGTTCAGATTGACAAAACACAGAAGGGGTTTAGTCTTTCACAAGAAGATAAAATTGAACAAATTTTGCATCATTGCAACATGAAGGATGCTAACACAACAAAGACACCCATGCAAACAGATTTTCACAACTTGACACAAGAACCGAGTCCTGAGTTCGAGGATCAAACACTTTATCGTTCAGTCATTGGGTCACTGTTGTACATTAGTAGTTGAACCAGACCCGACATTGCACTTAGTGTTAATCTCTTGTCATGACACGTAGGTAAGGCAAAACAGTTTCATTGGACATGCATTAAGAAATTATTGAGGTACCTAAAGCATACAAAACACATGAAGTTATTGTTAGAACCAACACATACTGATTATGCAGAGTTATGTTGTTATGCAGATTCTGATTGGGCGAGTGATAAGAAATCACGCAAAAGTACTTCAGGTTATATGATGTTCTTGAATGGATGTCCTGTTTATTGGCAAGTGCGTAAACAGAATTTTGTTTCTTTTTCATCTACTGAAGCTGAATATGCTTGTGTTTCAGATGCATGTAATTCTCTAACTTGGTTTGATGCTTTGGTCACAGATATCTGGACACATCCAATCCGACCAATCACCGTGATGGAAGACAATGAATCGGTGGTTTATATTTCTGAATCACATTTCACAGGTTATAGGTCCAGACACATTGACATCCGTTATCAGAACATGAAACAATTGGTAAAACAAGGTTTTGTTAAAATGCAATATGTATCTACACATGATCAAATTGCAGACATCCTCAACAAACCACTCCCAGCAGCTCAACCCAAGTATCTGCGTAAGAAGATGTGCCTTACTTGATGATGTACCTGATGTTCGCTCAACTGGCAAAGAAGGGGATTGTCACTGTGTTCTTGTATTTCCCAGCTGAGCTGTCATTTTTGGTCTAATAGGCTTACTGTAGTTTTGCCAAGTTTTGTTATCAGTATTAAGTGCGCAAGCGTGCATTCTTTTCTAGCCTCCGTTATCCTTCTTCTTATTCCTTTATTCTCCTGCCAAGAGGTGAGGCAGGAGCGCTGGCAAGATGTAGCCAATTAATTAGATAGTAAGCGTTATCTTTATTTTTACTTTTACAATAAAATGAGTTTCTCTTAGAAAATTTTCGGGTTTTATTTTCTTAATGTACACTTTCAAGGAGAAGCCTCGGTCCAAACCTCTAAACCAGGGTGCGATTATCCCAGAGCCAGGATGGGATCAATCAACTCCCTGACAGCCATTTTGAGTGTCTTGTGGTTGTGGTGGCCATTTTGAGACCTCATGGAGGTCGTGGCTATTTTGGATCAGCTGCAAGGAGACCCGGTGGCCATTTTGATTGTACTCTGAGTGGGAGGTTCGGCTGCACATTTCAGCTCGGGTAAAACTGATCCAAGGTAGATTCCTCGTGGGCACCCTCTCTACTTTATTTAGCCGGGAGTAGGTGTCATAATCATGCCCCCGTTGCCTGTGGGCACTGGTTCAAGAGACCTGGCTGGGGGTGTGGCACTTGGGGTTGGGAACCCAATTGTGCTGTTAGGCCTCCCACTTTTTAATTGAGCATGGTGGGCCCTGTGAGTATTCAGTATTACTGCAGCCGGGGACTTACTACCATTATTCACTGTGTCCATGTTCTCCTTGCAGGAATTGGCACTATGGCTTCTTCGGCTTCAGGGTGTTCCAGGTCCAAATCTGGATCTGACCTTTCAGAACAAGACAGTGATCCAGGGAAAGGAACTTCGGGTTCTTAATCCCTTGGGTGGGGCAAGGCCCGTTCTCAAAGTCAGAAGCCTGTTTCACAGCCTTCAAGATCTTCTAAACAAGGGTCCAAGCAAAAGCATAGCTCTTCTGGAAAGGCCTCCCAGGGAATTCAGAAGGAGACTATACCTAAGGGCAAGGATCCCCTAGAGCTCAGGCTGCCTCTGAAGAGATGCAGGAGCTATCAGCTATTCCGGAGGAAGCTACATCTGTCTGGTCTCCAGATGGGGATTCTACACAAGCCCCTGCCTTGCCTGGTGATAGTGATTGTCTTTTGGGGGCAATGCCTTCTCTAGAACCTTCAGTTATTCCGTGGGAACAAGTGGAATGAAGGTCTCCTCTCCTTGAGACATTCTGTACTCCCATTTCTACATGCTTACAGCCTGGTCAGGCAGTCACGTCTCAAATTCCTGACCATTTGTCCACCTTGATTACTAATGCCATAAGTCAGGGCATTGAATCAGGGTTACAACGCATATATGCTACTATGGCTTCAGAGAGTTCCAGAGCTCAATCTGCCCATCATAGGCATCGTGGGTTGGAATCTTCTCTTCCTTTTCAAGATCCGGAATGTTCAGAGGTTTCCAGCCAGGGTTCCCTCTCAGGGGAAGAGATGCAGCATGATATTGAGTTATCTGTTGATAAGGACCTGTCTCCAGATTAATCATCCTTTGTTGGGCTTTTCAGGCCTCACCTTTTCAGATCATTGCTGCAGAAGGCCAAGGTTACCACTCATCAGGGCATGATCCAATCAACTCCTGGTACTGTCTTGGATCCTGCTGACCCAGCTGATCCTTTGTTTGTGGAACCCACCATTGAGTTTGAGGAGATTCCAGCCCCCAGACATTTTCTGGACATGGTGCATAGATAGTGGGTTTCCCCTAGCTCAGGCCCTATTGCCAACAATTTGGACAAGCGCCTGTTCAACATTGGTTCTGATTTGACCAAGTCACTATAGGTTCCAGTGGTTGATCCTCCGGTGGTGGCTCTGTCATCTCAATCCACTTTGCCTGGTCCTCCAGAGGAACATCTCCCTCCGGAAGATAAGAGATCAGAGCAATATCTGGTCCAGGCGCATTAGGCTTCGGCCTGGGCTGTTAAGGCAGCTTTAGCTGCATACTTTTTTTTAACAGGGCTTCGTTGCTCTGGTTAAGGCAGTTACAGGACCGGCTTCCAGTCACAGACATCAGGTCCCACCAGGATCTCAATAAGGTCATGGCGGCAGTGGAATTTTCTGCAGACGCGACGCTGAATGCGTCTCAGTTTGCATCTAAGGCCATTGGTTCTTCCATTGCTTCTCGTCATCTACTCTGGCTTCGCCAGTGGCAGGCTGATGCTAGGAACAAGTGGAGACTAGCTTCTTCCCCGTATACAGGAGATAAATTGTTTAGTGAATCCCTAGATTCTATTCTAGTGGAATCTCGGGACAAACACAAGATCATGCTTACCTTGGCCAGATGGTTGGAGTCCCGACTGAGCCCTTATTTTTGTCCCTCTTCCTTTCAGAGAACGGACAGTGGTTTTGGGGGGCAAAGATCACAGAGACAATTTGCCTCCAGACAATGACAGGGCGGACAGGGCACCATTTTCCATCCAAACATTCCTTTTGGGGTGACAGGGGTGGTCCCTATCGGCGATCCAAATGACTGCTCCTCCGAGCCTCCCATAGGGGGACGTCTGGCTCTTTTTGCAAACCAGTGGGAGGATTCCACTTCAGATTCTTGAGTCAGGGAGACGGTACGGTCAGACCTATCCCTAGAATTTCTGTCCAACCCTCTGAGGTTCTTTGTCCGCTGTCCCATGTCACAAGACAAGGGAAGAGGGGTCTAATGGAGTCAGCCATAACACACTTGTTGGCCATTCAGCCAGTTCCAGAGGCAGACCATGGTTCAGAAGTCCTCGGGAGGTTGGAGGGCAATTCTCGATCTCAAGACCTTGAACCATTACATAGTATATTGAAGGTTCAAGATGCAATCTCTCCACTCCATCCTGGAGTGCATCAGGAAGGGCGACTTCCTCACATCAGTGGATCTTATGGAGGCCTCCCTGAATGTTCCCATTCATCCCAATTTCAGGCAATTTCTCAGGTTCTAATTCGCGGGGAAACATTATCAGTACCAGGTGTTGCCTTTCGGTCTGTCTTCTGCCCCATGGGTGTTTACCAAGCTGATGGCAGCCTTGGTGGGCCATCTCAGAACATTGCCTATCCGTATACAGTTCTATCTGAACGACATCCTCATCCAGTCCAGTTCAGAAGCCAGGGCCAGGGAGGATCTAGATCTCACCATTCAGGTTCTTTAATGTCATGGTTTTTCTGTAAATGTCATGGTTTTCCAGTCCAAGAGTCATCTGATCCCGACAATGTGTTTGCTCCATCTTGGGGCAGTAATAGACACAGTGGAGTCAAAGGTGTACCTTTCGCTGGACCGCCAATCCAGCTTAAGGGATTTGGTTGTCAAGGTCAGGTCGCATTGGGCTTCTTCCCTGCTGCTTCTCTCCCAGCTGCCAGGAAAGATAGTGTCTTGTTTCAGCATCATGCCTTGGGCTCGTCTCCGTTTCTTCTTCCATTCCAACAAGCTTGAAGCAGCATGTTATCACTTTGAGTGGAGGTTCCACCAGCCATCCGGTCCTCCCTCACATGGTGGTCACCATTGCTCAATGGTCACATGGTCCGACACCATTGCCCAGGATTGCAGGTTCTGGGAGCCTCATCGTCTCATCCTGACGACTGACACCAGCCTCTTTGGCTAGGGAGCTCACCTCAGATCCCGCATGGCTCAAGGTCAGTGGCCACAACATAAACTGGTTGGAGCTGCGAGCCGTCCACCTGGCTCTCAAGAGTTTCGAATCCCTAGTTTTGGACAAAGACATCTTAGTGCTGACAGACAACGTGGCCGCCAAAGCCCACATAAATCGTCAAGGAGGGACCAGATCTTTGGCTATGATGCAGGTAGCAGAGCGGCTGTGTTGTGGTCCGCTAGCAGCCTGCGGAGCTGGCAGCAGAGTCGGACGGCGATGAGGCTGAGGAAGAACATGGGCCAGTCCTGGAGGCTGTGGAAGGCCTGGATGAGGGCTCTGCGTCAGAGACAGAGATGGGGCCAGGGCCATCGGGGAGTGAGGTGCAGACTCCAGAACCTCCAGAGCCTGATAGGAGTGAGGCAGAGGAACAGGAGGAACCTGTTCCTAATGCACGCTTGAGAAAGCAAGAACAGGGAACTTCCGGTGTTGCCGCGGACCATCGCTGATGGTCCTTTGAAGACCGCCAGCCCTGTCGCCTGTTAAAGAGATGTTTCGGAGGTTGGAAACGGCTCGAAAAACTCCGAATCGTGAAGATTTCGTGAGGAGAGCCGGTAGCTGCAGGTAGAGTCCCCTGTGAGACCCCCAGAAAGCTTTTTTCGTTTCTGGGGGGTTAGCAGGGTGGGACTCCCTATCCAAGCCGCTGAAGCTCCGGATGACCGGGAAACTCTGCAAAACTGCAGAGCAAGATAGGGTGGCAGCATTATTACCATCAAACAATAATAAAGGAGAATTGGAACTTCCTATTAAACTGCAAGTATTAAAGCTTTGTGAAATAGTTGGAAGACTAAAGTAACTTGGAACTGAGAAAGGGGGAAAAATGGCGCTTGCTTTCAGCGGAGAGCAGCTGAAAGCGAAAGTAATTTGATTTGTGTATTCAGCTACATTTTAAAGTAACAAATCCGGCTGGAAGAGGGAGAAAAGTAACAAAAAATAAAATAAAAATAGTAACTGACTGTTATAGACCTGATTGAATCTGGAGAATCTTTTGGGAAAAGTTGCTAGAATTTGTGGAAAAGGAAGATCTTTAAGAGGCAAAATGGCAACAAAGCAAGCAGGGGGGGATTCCCCCACTCATAAGCAGAAGCAGCCTCAAACAGCGCAGCTGCAAATTCAGACAAAGGAAGAAGGCTATCATGACCTTATTATCAAAGAAATTAAGAGATCAGAACAGGAGGTCAAAGGAATTATTCAAGAAAAATATGAAGCAGTTAACAAAGATATTCAAACAGTTGTTAAAGGCCTGTCTGAGGTAGTGTTGCAGATTGATAAAAAAGTGGATAATCTTGCCTCAGAGGTGGAGACTAAATTTAAAGCATCTGACTTAAGAATTGCTGAAGTTGAAGAAATAACACAAAAAATTGAAAATGAGATCACTATGATGCAATTTCGATCAATGGAATTTGCTATTAGACTCAGAGGTGTAAAAGAGAACAGCAGGGAAGATCTTAGAAAAATTTGTGCTGATGCTTTAGCGGTTTTGTTGAAGGTAGAACCTGGCGAGGTCTTGTGCAAGATTGACAAGGCGTACAGAGTTAACTCTCGTGTGGCAGTACAAAGGCATCTGCCTAGAGATGCGGTGATATATTTTACAGATAGGAGAATAAGAAATGATATTTTGCAAAATTCATTTGTCACTGCTGTTCTAGTTGATGGAGTTGAGATTGGAGTTTTCAAAGAATTACCACCCAAAATGTTAAGAGATAGAAAGGATTTTGGATTTTTGGTGGCAGAACTGAAAAAACAGAATATACAATTCAGATGGGATGCTCCAATAGGTATAATACTGAGGATGCGAGGAGTAAGATACCGTCTTAATACTATTGCAAAAGCAGAATTTTATTATAATGTTTTGAAAGCGGGTTCTCCTCCTCCACGTACATCTTCACTAATAGATAAGGATGCGCAATTACAAGCTGAGTTTGAACAAGAAACTGAAGCACATATAAAGCAGTCGCAAAAGGAGGCAAGAGAGGCACAGGGAGCTGTAGGTGGTGTTGTGGTTGACCCTTTTGCACCACTTGAAATTTTTCCTTTGGAAGAAACATCTAAAACTATTACAGAAGAGGCGCTGGATCTTGAATTGAGAACATCTAAATTGGAAGAGCAACGCATAACTAGAGCGATGTCTAAACAAATGAAGGAAGCACAGCAACAGGAACAATACAAACCACAATGAGAAAAGAGAGCTAAAGGAAAGCAGCAAGCTGAAGTCATGGGAGGAGCTAAACCGAAGATTATTTCTGTGGAAAAGAATCTTCAGCAATTGCTCTCAAAACTTCAGACTGGATCAAATGGCACTTAAAGTTTTGTCTTGGAATGTTAATGGATTGAACTCTCCACAAAAAAGAAGGAAGGTATTTCATTATTTGAAGCAATTTCATAATGATGTTATTTGTTTGCAAGAAACTCATATAAAATTGCAAGATCAGAAATATTTGATAAATTCAAGATTGGGAATGCAATTTGTTGCTTCAAATTCGGAAAAGAAGAATGGTGTGGTGATTTATATAAATAAAAGACTTTTAGCTAAAATTATAGAAACAGATGAATATGGAAGATATATTGCAATTGAACTTATTACAGATAATGGCCCAACTTTGTTGGTCGGAATATACGCTCCAAACCAGCAACAGGAAAATTTTTATAAGATACTTCATTTAAAATTTTTGGAATGGAACTATACAACTATTATAATAATGGGGGACTGGAATGGAGTAATTCAACCTAAAAATGATAAAAAAAGTATGGCCAAATTAGGGATTAAGTTACCACAAGCCTTTTTTGAAATGCAAGAGGATCTGGAATTGAAAGATATTTGGAGAGTTCACAACCCAAACGAACTGGACTTTACTTTCTACTCGGACAGGAATAAATCCTTTTCCAGGATAGATTTTTTTTTGTTAACTACTGATTTACTTCCCAAAGAAGACAAAGATATTTCCAAGGACTTTGACTGACCATAGTCCGGTCTGGATGGAAATTGAGATGGGTAAAAGAGAAAGAAGATTCTGGAGATTAAATGAGAATTTATTTAGATATGAAAAAAATATAACTGAACTTAAAAAACATTTAAAGGAGTTCTTTAAATTGAACTTGAATAAAGGGACTTCCGGTTGAGGACCGAAGTGACATGGCGTGGTAAAAGCGATCGCTCTTACTTAACGCCACTAATCGCTGCGTTTTGGGGACCCTTCGAGGCGCGGGAGCTTGAAGGGCTCTGCGGGCAATAGTGAAGTACCGGCAGGCTGAGTGGAGAACCGCAAAACCACTCTGCTGGACCGGTTTTCACGGCCAAACTAGCGCAGCGCGTCTGCTGTTGAATGGCGGACCCGAAGCCTCGCTAGTCAACGAAGCAGGAAGCAAGGAATTCCAGCAAGAGGGGTGCTAAAGAACATTCATACCATTGCCCCCGATGCACATTAAATGTGATTTTAAGTGAGCCGACCGGACTGGGCAGAGAAGCAGATCGGAAATTAAGCGGCGACTGAAAGGAAAATAGAGGAGACAACGAGCGGATCGCAGAACGGCTGGCAAGAGATCGGTGTGGAGAAGATCGTAAGAAAGAGTGGGGCACTAGCAAAAATCGAACGAACCTGACGGGAGAGATCATGAGGAGAAATTTGGAGGTGGAAAGAGATAAGACGGCAGATCGGGTGAAAGGAGAGCCGGAAAACTCCAGACAGGAAGTGCGCCCATCTTAGAAAAACCAAAGAGAGGACGAGCAAGTGGCTAGAGCGGCCAGAGTGACGGGAAGAACCTCCAGAGAAAGCGATTGAAGATTCTGAAGGAACTTAAAACATAGACTTAAATCGAACTGAGCCGAACATCTCAGCAACCCATCTTTCCCCTCTGGACATTGACAAGGGAGGGCGACAAGTAACTAAACAATTAAATAAGAACAATTAACCAACATCTCCTGACTTTTTGCCCCATTTTCCTCTCTCACAAAACCCTTTTAAAATCCTCTTAGGTTATTCCCTCTCCCCTTTCCTCTCCTCTTATTAGTATTAATTAATTGGTGCAAACTTTTTATATTTGTATTAAATCGACTTATATTTATATTTATATTTATATTATATCTATCGCATTTATATTAAGCCTATATAGATACCTTTTAAAATTACTGAAATATTAGTATATTAACTTTAAGAAACAGTTAAGAAATATTTAAGAAATTTAAGAAATATTTAATAAGTTATAATAATAAGTTTTTTTGTTCCTTTCTTTTTCTTCCCTTCACTTTTTACAATTTGATACTATTATAAATTGATAAATTGCTTACAACTATTACCTATATTTAAATTAATTCTATAAATTAGATGGTCTGAGAATTGTACCCCTATTGATTATAGTGAATATATTATACTACATTTATATTGTAATTAACTCATATAAGGACTAATAAGTTATTGAACAATTCATTAAGTAACAAAATTATTATCATTTAACTATCAGCTATTTAATAATACTATTTATATATACATATAGTTGCTATTATATTAAGAATATTTTTAGCTGATTTGTCTTGATATACAGCCTCATTGTTTCCATTAGACAAAAGGATTAATTAATTGACAGAATAGACTGAGGGTTGGAGTGAGTAGTGAAATACTAGCGACACTTATAATAGGCTAATAAGAAATATATATAACAATAAGAAAGGGAAACCAGTGGATGACTATTTGGAAAAATATAGACAGGATCATAAAAGAGCAAGTAAAAGTCTTGAGTGAGATGACAAGTTACGCAACCACGGTAACCAAAACTGGGAAAAAGACAACGACAAATATCCCAAACCCAACAATTGCAATGTCATCACCAGTAACACAAAAATCTACAGAAAGCCTCGCAACCATGTTACCCACAATGCAAGCGATGCAATTATCGCTAACATCGATCCAGGAAACGATGTTAATGATGCAGGAGAAGATGACTAACAACCACTTAGAGTTGAAGACGGATATTCAAACTATAGATCAAAAAATGAATGATTTCCAGCAGGCAATACAAGTAAACGAACAAAAAATAAAGAAAATTGAATCTAAGATTGAACAACAGGAAAGAGATCTGGACGTGGTGGATCAAAAACTGATGGCGCAGAATAGGGACCTGGAAGATTCAGTTATGCAGCTGGAAATGGACAAAGCATCCTTCTACTTGCGTTTTCAGAACATTACGGAGGAAAAAGAAGAGAACCTGGGCCAAGTCATGGCAGAATTGATTGGAGAGATCTTACAACAGGATAAGGATCAAATAATTAAAGAGCTGGACGAAGTATACAGGGTCCAGACAAATTATGCAAGACGCAACAAGCTTCCGAGAGAAGTCCATATAAGGTTTGCTCGAAGAAAAGTCAAAGACATTTTTTATAATATTGCAAAAGGAGAAACAATAAAATATAAGGGCAAAGAGGTTATAGTACTGAAACAGGTCCCGAGGAGGGTAAGGGAAGTAAGGAGGGACTATAGATTCCTGGCATTGCAACTAAATAAAAGAAATATCCCTTTTTGATGGACCTTGCCAGAAGGGATGCTGATAACCTGGCAAGGGAAGAAAATAAAGATAAATAGTCTGGTGGAGGCACAGGAATTTGTGGATCAATTGAAAGGAAGTGAAGAAGACTTGAGTAGTAAGGAAGAGTTAAGAGGGGCTACAACAGAGGAAGACCTTACACGACGAAAAGGATCGAAGGAAGAGTCATCGGAGGAAAAGGAAAAGGAGGAAAGAGAAAACAAAGAAGGAAAGAAAGAACCAAGACCGCAGAGAGTTACCCGGGCAAAACAGTACTAGACTGATATCAAATTTGAAAATGGACTGGAAGTTGCTATCAGTAAATGTAAACGGATTGAACGACTATAAAAAAAGGAATTTTTTTTTTTACAAAATTAGCTAAAGAGAATTTGGATTTAATATGTTTACAAGAGGTGCATATTAAAAAGGGGAACGAAAAATATTTGGAATACAAGAAATTAGGGAAATTATATACATCATTGGCAGGGAAAAAAAAGAGAGGGGTAGCTATATATATCAGGGAGGAAATAAAATCAGAGTTAAAATATACAGACCCCAAGGGCAGAATTCTGGCAGTGGAAATTATGAGAGAGGCTACACCAATCCTACTTATATCTATCTATACCCCGAACAAAAATTTGGGAAACTTTTATAGTAAACTTAGAGAAATAATCAGTACAGTGGAAAACAATAACAACATATGCATAATTGGGGACTTCAACGGAATAGTAGATTCAAACAAAGACCATAAAACCCCTAAAGGACAAAAAGGAAAAAGAAAAAGCATACCAAAACCCTTCTTCGAGTTAACCGACGAATTAAACTTGATCAACATTTGGCGAACCTTAAACCCACATAAAAAACAATACACCTTTTATTCGAATGCAAAAAAAACTTGGTTGAGAATTGACATGATGTGGCTGAGTAGGAACCTGGGAATGGATATTTTATCAGCTGAGATTCTACCCAATATATGGGCAGATCATAATCTGTTGGAAATTAAATGGAAAAGGAAATATAGGAGGGGAAATACAAGATGGAGGTTGAATACTCAATTCCTTCGAGACAAACAAAATGTTGAAAAAATAAAGAAAGAAATAAAGGATTTTTTTGAAAGAAATGAGAAAGAACCGACGGAACGAGGGATAATATGGGATTCGATGAAGGCCTTTCTAAGAGGTCTTGCTATTGCATATAGTGCACATAAAAACAAGGAAAAAAGAGAACGTCAAAGAACGATATTAGAGGAGCTGAGAGAAATAGAGAAAGAAATTCAACAAGTCCCAGATAATGAATCGGCAAAGCAAAAATGGATGATTACACGCCACAAAATAAACTTAATGGACCAAGAAAATTTAGCATATGAAATTAAAAAAACCAAACAATACTATTTTGAAAACGCCAACAAACCGGGGAGATGGTTGTCATATAGATTAAAGAAAGAAAAAGAAAAAGGGATAATATATCAATTGGAAGACCCTGAAGGCCATATAGTAAATAAGGAGGAGAAGAAATTAGAATTAATCTACGATTATTATGCCGCATTGTACAAAGAGGAAGAGATACCTAAAGAGAAAATAGAACGATATCTACTAGAAGAAGGGCTTCCACAAATTGAGGAAGAGGAGAAGGAGCTATTAAATAAGGAAATTACAATGAAAGAGTTAAAGATGGCAACCTCTAAACTTAAGAAAAATAAATCACCAGGCCCAGACGGATTCCCAGGGGAACTATATCAAAATCTAGATCTAGAAGATGTTTTGCTCCCAAAATTGTTAAAAATATTTAATGAAGCCCTAACAAAATCTGTAATACCAGAATCATGGAGGGAGGCGTACATTACACTCCTCCCCAAAGAAGGAACAGACACAAAGTTTATTAAAAATTACAGGCCAATCTCTTTACTTAACACGGACTACAAATTATTCATGAGCATCTTGGCGGAAAGGTTGAAAAAAGTACTGAATAGAATAATACATAATGATCAAAATGGATTTCTCCCAGGGAGACAAATTAGAAATAACATAAGGACGATATTGGACGTAATAGAATTCTATGAGGACCACCCAGGCCAGGAAATGGCATTGATTTTTGTAGATGCCCAGAAGGCCTTTGATAATTTAAATTGGGAATTCATGATACCGCAAATTAGTAAAATGGGATTTGGGGCAAATTTTGAAAAAGCAATAACAACCATTTATAAGAAGCAAAAGGCAAATATTTTGGTAAATGGAGAGCTAACGAAGCCATTTTCAATCAAGAAGGGGGTGAGACAGGGATGCCCACTATCACCGTTATTATTTATATTAGCTTTAGAAGTTTTACTGCAAAAAATCAGAGGGAATAACCAGATTAGGGGTCTTAAAATCAGGAAAGAAACCTACAAAATTCAAGCATTTGCGGATGATGTGGCTTTAATTATAGAAGACCCATTGGAATCAGGCATACAAATATTAGATGAATTTGGCAAATATGGAGAGGTGGCGGGACTCAAACCCAATAAAGCTAAAACGAAGATATTAACTAAAAATATGACTAAAACCCAAATAAGAGCCTTAGAAGAACTAATGGGAATTAAAGTAGTCAAGAAAATCAAATACTTGGGAGTTTGGGTTTCTAAAAGACATTCAGCCATTAAAGAAGATAACTATACACCCCTGATTAAGAATATCAAACAAGACCTAGAAAAGTGGGGGAAATTGCAGATATCCTTTCTAGGGAGAATTTCAGCAATTAAAATGAGTATCCTACCTAAAATATTGTATCTGTTTCAAACAGCGCCAATCAAATTGGATAAAATTTTTTTTCAAGAACTTAATTTGATCACTAGAAAATTTATATGGGGAGGGAAAAAACCGAGGATCGCAATTAGAGACATGCAAGATAAAAAGGAAAGGGGAGGACTCGGACTCCCAATTTGGGAGACATATTACAAAGCAGCAAACCTAATTTGGCTAAAAGACTGGGCAACTCTAACTAATAAAAGGATACTGACATTGGAAGGATACGATCTTCAAAAAGGCTGGCACTTCTATCTCTGGGAAACAGGGCAAAAAACAAAGACTTATTTTCACAAACACAAAATAAGAGATACCCTCATGGCAACATGGAGAGAGATAAGGAAAAAACACTATGTCAAAATCCCCAGATGGCTCTCTACAATGGAGGCAATTATATATCCAAATGTTTTAGAATTGGGAAAGACGGCCAGATATAAAGAGATCCTAGACGGGATAGGGAATATTAGGACAATAGAAGAATTAAAAGAACAAGGTATTAGCCTAGAATGGTGGACGTATGCTCAAATTAAATCAAGATATAAGAAAGACAAAGAAGAACTGGGAATAGAGATAAGTATGAAAATGGTCTAGACAAAATTTGGATGGGCACAGATGATAAATTATTAGCAAAAATATATAAATATCTAGTAGATTACGATTTAGTAGAGGAAATGGTAAAGAACACTATGTTAGCATGGGCCAGGAATATTGGACAGATTATAACACTAGAGGAATGGGACCAAATCTGGACTAACAATTTAAAAATGACTAAGGCCATAACATTTAAAGAGAATCAATATAAAATGATTTATAGGTGGCACCTGGCCCCGGCCAGGATCGCTAAAATATACCCCAAAGCAAGCTCAAAATGTTGGAAATGTGGGCACCAACAGGGTTCGTACTACCACTGTTGGTGGACTTGTCCCAAAATGAAAATTTTTTGGAAGACGATAAATAATTGGCTGAAGGAAATTTTGTGAGACACTTTGGAACTAGATCCAAAAATATTCCTCCTGGGAATCCTTAAAAAGTCATATGCAAGAAAGAAGAAATACTTGGCGATACACATAATTACGGCAGGAAGAATCACTTTTGCCCAATATTGGAAGGAGAATAAGTTACCCCCTGAAGACCATATCATTAGAAAGATATTAGAATGTGCCGAACTGGACAAGTTAACACTAGAAATAAACGATAGAGAGGAATCAGAATATTATAGTGCATGGGACCTGTGGTATGAATGGTTAAGGAATAGAAACCTAAGTAAGACTTGCAAACACGAGAACTAGACAAGAGAACTAGGATGAACAAGTGGAAATTGTACATTGTTAAAAGGATGAATAGATGTATAAAACAATTTATAGTTAGCACTGCTTTAGCACAACTGAAAATTTTACATGAAGATCAATGTAAATATGCAACGTAAATACGAATTATTTATATATAACGACACCTCAAAGCTGGAAACGTTGAACTGATTTATATGAAAATTTTCATTTTGTATGTTGTGTTTGTCTGTCCGTGTGGTTTTGTCTACTTTTTGTTTTTTGTTTTGTAAATAATAAATGCTTCAATAAAGAAATTAAAAAAAAAAAGAACTTGAATAAAGGTACCCCTATTGAAATAGTCTGGGATGCAGGCAAAGCATATATGCGGGGAGTACTGATTCAAATGAATTCTAAACATAGACAGAACCAGCAGAAAAAGAGACTACAGTTGGAAAGTGAGATAAAGAAGAAAGAACAACAATTGATACAAAAACCAGCAGATGGACAATTGCAAACAGTTATAAAACTTTTGAAGGATCAATTTCAAATGCTTATAGCAGATCAAACAGCAACCAATTTACAATTTGCAAAGCATAATACTTTTACTAATGCTAACAAACCGGGCAGATGGTTGGCTTATACTTTGAGGAAACAAGTAACTACACGAATTATTGATAGTACTGAGTATGCCGGCAAAGAAGTTTATCAACAAGAATTAATTAAAAAGGCCTTTTTGGATTATTATACCAAGTTATATGCTAAAGATAATATACAGAACAGTTTTATAGATAAATATCTAGAAGAAAAGAGAGTTTCAAAGGTTTCATCAGTTCAAAAGGAAAATTTGGAACAATTGATAACAGTTGAGGAGATTAGTTTTGCCATAAAACAACTGAAAACAGCTAAAGCCCCAGGGACGGATGGCCTAACCGCAGTTTATTATAAAACTTTACAAGAGGAAATGATTGAGCATCTTAAAGACTTATTTTGTAATATACAACTAGGAGGTAAGATACCTTCCTCGTGGAAAACAGCCTTTGTCTCATTGATACCGAAAGAAGAATCAGGTCTTAAGAAACCAGAAAATTACAGACCAATATCTCTTTTAAATACAGATTATAAAATTTTTGCAAAAGTGTTGGCCAACAGATTGATGCCAGTTATTCAAAAGGTAATTCATCATGATCAAGCGGGATTTATTGAAGGCAGATATATGAAGGAGAATGTTAGGCAAATTATAGATTTATTGGACTATCTAGATAAGAATAAACAGATCTCTGCAGCGCTGGTTATTTTGGATGCGGGAAAAGCCTTTGATCGAGTGAATTGGAATTTTATAATTAAGACTTTGGAAAAAATGGATTTGGGGGAGCGATTTATACAAGCGATTGGAGCAATTTACCATGAGCAATCTGCACAACTTCTTATTAATGGATGTCTAACATCAAATTTTAATATACAAAAAGGTACAAGACAAGGCTGTCCACTATCCCCATTATTATTTATTTTAACTCTAGAAGTCTTATTGAACGCAATACGGGATTCGAAATCTTTGAATGGAATAGCCATAAGGCAAGAGGACTATAGAACTAGGGCATTTGCAGATGATCTGGTTGTTATCCTATCACAGCCGATGAAATCAATAATTCAGATGAAGGATATTATAGAAGATTACGGCATGGTATCTGGTTTTAGATTGAATCAGAAAAAAACTAAAATGATTGTTAAAAATTTGACAGAGAGCAAGAAAAAGGAACTGGAAAGAGTGGCAGGTTTCAAAATTGTTTCAAAGGTCAAATATTTAGGAGTACAAATCGCAGACTCAAATATAAAACTGTTTCAAAACAATTATGAGGTTCTGTGGCAAAAGATACAAAAAGATATGCAAACTTGGAAGAAACTGCAGTTATCCTTACTTGGAAGAATATCAGCAGTAAAAATGAATGTTTTACCTAGATTTATCTTCTTATTTCAAATGATACCGGTGCTTAAGTCAGACAAACCACTGCAAGAATGGCAAAAAGCAGTGAATAAATTTGTTTGGAATGAAAAAAAGCCGAGAGTGAAATTGAAAATAATGCAAGATACTCGGGAGAGGGGTGGTCTTAGACTTCCAAACCTTCGATTATATTATGAAGCAGCTGCATTGATACAAATAAGTGATTGGTTTGGAAAAACCAAAACTGAATTGTTGAACATAGAAAGTCATGACCTTGTTTGGGGATGGCATGCATATCTATTTTATGACAATAAAGTGGATAAAGTGTTTAATAGTCATCTACTTAGAAATGCCTTGATGAGAATCTGGAAGAAGCACCGAACCAAGTGGGATTATAAGATTCCGTTATGGCTGGATCTTGCTGATACCATGTGGAATACAAATATTAAGTCACTCGGGGGTTTTTTATATAAAGAGCTACTTTATCCTGAAGGGGGCAGATGGAGGTTGAAGACTTTGGATATGCTGTTGGAAGAAGGGATTTCTTTGACTTGGTTGCAGTACAATCAATTACAGATGAGATGGAAAGAAGATCAACAAACTGGTTTAATGGAATATGAAGTAGAATTGGTTAGACAGATAAAAGAGATAGGTCCAATGCACATTAAGAGAGTTTATAATGTCTTGTTAGAAAGGGATTCAGAAAATGAGTTAGTTAAAGATTGTATGATTAAATGGGCACAGAATTTTTCTCAACCAGTTATGATGGAAACATGGGAAAAAATATGGGTTCAGAATGTTAAATTTACACAGTCACAAAACCTGTGAGAAAATTTTTATAAAATGTTTTACAGATGGCATTTAGATCCCAAGAAATTGTCTTGTATGTACCCTAACGTTCAACCAAAATGTTGGAGATGTGAGTGTCTAGATGCTACATATTATCATATTTGGTGGACTTGCAAGAAAGTGAGGGCTTTTTGGATAAAAATTTGGTGGGTTATGCAAAATGTTTTGAAGAAAAAAAATACAATTTTCTCTGCAATTATTTTTACTGGGTATAGTTAAAGATTTTACACTGGGTGAAACAAAATTGATTTTGTATATGGTGACAACAGCTAGGTTGTTGATTGCCCAATATTGGAAGAGTGATGCCTTACCGACTGTGGACCAATGGATTCAGAAGATGGCTGGATTTGCAGAAATGGCGAAGATCTCAGCCTTTTTAAAAGATCAGACGCATGAGAAGTATATACAGGAATGGAAAAAGTGGATTGAATATATACAGAATAAATATCAGACTAGAAAATATTACATAGCTTTCAGGTGAGGGGGATTGATGATTATGCTAGTAAATAGAGAAAAAGATATGGAAGGGATGAATAACATATATATTGTTTGGAATTATTAGTATTGCATATAGGGGAAGTCAAGGGGAAGGGGAGGGAAAGGGGTGGTGGGGGAGGGTTAGGGTGGGACTTGTAGGGAACTATATTTTTGTAAATGTGATTTTTATAATGTTCGGGAAGGGGGGGGAAAAGGGGGAAAATTTGTATGTGTAAAACTTTTTCAATAAAAAAAAAAAGAAAGCAAGAACAGCTCAATCAAAGAGGACAACTCGGGAGTAGGGCTAAGAGATAACTGGCCCCTCCCAAGAGGCTTAAAACAGACCAGCAATGGCGTTTGGGCTTTGCCGGAAAATAACGTTGATAGCTTTGTCTTCTTCTTCATCTATGTCTTGTATTTATTTTTGTATCTGTGACTTCTGAATGTTTGCCAAGAAAGGTCTTTGGCAGTTTGCCTAATTGGACTAAGATTTGCGATAGGACTGAGGAATTTGTGTTGGGAGGAATTTGCTTTAATTTAGTTGAACAACGCTGGGAATGAAGTAATTCTCAGCTAGTTGAATAAAGTTTGTTTTTTCACTGACTGATTTTCCTATTACTTACTTGGGCCTGGGTCACAACAGGCTGATACTATGGGCTGAGTCTCATCTGTCTTTCATCCAAGCGGACCACATTTTGGGAGTGGCGAACGTCTAGGCGGACTGGCTCAGTCGGACAGCAGTTGACCAGTCGGAGTGGCACTTGGATCTGTCTCTGTTCAGGGATCTGACGGACCGGTTCAGCCTATCAGTGGTGGACCTGTTCGCCACATGGGACAACCGTCAAGTTCCAAGATTCTTCTCCCAGTTTTCGGCTCTGGAGGTGGAAGCGGTGGATGCGTTGCGGAGCCCGTGGCCATCAGGGCTCCTATATGCCTTCCTCCTCTTCCTCTGATTCCCAGAGTCATCTGGAAGCTTCTGGAGGAGGGGGCAGAACTTCTGCTTCTGGCCCCTCACTGGCCCCGGAGATCTTGGTTTGCAGATCTAGTGCCTCTCTCAGTGGACCGACCCTGGAGGTTACCTCGGGACAGGATATCCCTCAGGCAGGGGGCATTGGTACATCCGGACCCTCAATGGTTTCAACTAACTGCTTGGCGCTTCAGCAGGTCCTTCTGAGTGGTGACAACTTTTCCTCCAGAGTCATCGCTACTATCCAGGCTTCCCGCAGGGATTTCATCAACCGTGTCTATAATGCTACTGTCAGGTTCTGATGTCATCTCAAATAAATTGCACTCCTAAGCAATTAGTCTTTGCTGAAATATTTCATTTATTGAGAGCGACAGATCTGGTCCCAACTTCGTCGTAGCCAATACTAATCCTCTGACCCCAAAACCTTCCCCTTCCGTTCCCCCAAACCTCAACTTCTTATTGGCCATCTTCCAGCTCAACCTTCTCAGCTCCTGCCTCCCACCCCAGGAATTCCCCCCTCCCATCCCATCTCCAAGCAACACTATCTACAAAAAGAATAAGTAGGTAAAAGTTCAAGCCTCATCTCCTCCTCTTTATGGCAGCCTTGAAAGGCTGACAGTTAAATGGAGGGCATTTTGTACCTGGTGCAAAAAAGGGGATCTGGTTCCCACTTCTGTTTCTGTGGTTCAGGTTTCAGAATTTCTTCAAAAGGGTTTAGGCTTGTGGAACCAGGGACTCCCTGTCAAGACATCCCAGGCGCCTGATGGATCCCGAAAGGTTCCAGATGGACCTTGGGCCGTTTCCGGAGACTCTGGCACATGACTCGACTGAAGACCTGGTGGCCGCCTGGGATAGTGCGGCCGCAGGGGCTTTGGACCGCGTCGTGCCTTTGCGGCCTCTGACCTGATGCCGACCTCAACTGGCTCCTTGGTTCTCAGAGGAGCTGAGAGAGATGAAGCGTCAGAAAAGACGCCTAGAGAGTGTCTGGAGGACTAGTCAATCCGAATCTGACCAGACACAGGTGATATCTTATATCAAGACCTACCTAGTGGCGATAAAAGCGGCAAAATCTAAATATTTTTCCGCTCTTATCGCATCTGCAGAGAACCGCCCAGTCACTCTGTTTAGGGTGACCCACTCCCTCCTTCGAGCTGAGGGTTTTGTACAGTTCCTGCATGATAAAGTCGCTCAGATTCGGGAAGGCTTGGATTCCGACTGGATGAGTCTGGGGAGGGAGACGGGAGCGAGTCTTGAGAATATTATCTGGGAAGAGTTTGACCCTGTGGCTCCCGAGGACATGGACAGGATTCTGGGTAGGCTTAGTGCTGCCACATGTTTATTAGACCCATGTCCCTCCTGGTTGGTACTGGCCTCCCGGGAGGTTACATGAGGCTGGCTCCAGGGGATTATAAATGCTTCCTTGAGTGAGGGTGCCTTTCCTGCCGCCTTGAAAGAGGCGGTGGTGAGGCCCCTCCTCAAGAAGCCATCCCTGGACCCGGCTGTATTAGTAAATTATCGTCCGGTCTCCAACCTTCATTTTGTGGCGAAGGTTGTTGAGTGTGTGGTGGCACGACAACTACCCCGGTACCTGGAGGAAGCTGTCTATCTAGACCCGTACCAGTTGGGCTTCAGGCAGGGGTACAGCACAGAAATGGCATTGGTCGCGTGGTTGATGATCTCTGGAGGGCTCGGGATAGGGGTTGCTCCTCTGTCCTGGTCCTATTAGATCGCTCAGCAGCTTTTGATACCATCGACCATGGTATCATGCTGCAGCGGTTGAGGGTATTAGGAACTGGAGGCACCGTGCTACAGTAGTTCTCCTCCTACCTCTCCAACCGCTCGCAGTTTGTGTTGGCAGGGGGGCAGAGATCGACCTCGAGGTGCCTCGCTTGGGGGGTGCCGCAGGGATCGGTCCTCTCGCCCCTTCTGTTCAACATTTATGTGAAGCCACTGGGTGAGATCATCTGTGGCTTTGGGGTGAGAGTCCACCAGTACGCTGATGACACCCAGCTGTATATCTCCACCCCAAACCACCCAAATGATGCCCTTGATGTGATGTCCCGCTGCCTGGAGGCCGTGCGGGTCTGGATGGGGAGAAATAGGCTCAAGCTCAATCCTTCCAAGACCGAGTGGCTGTGGCTTCCGGCGTCCCGGTATAGTCAGCTGGTGCCATCGCTGACTATTGGGGGTGAAGCTTTGCCCCACACAGAGATTGCTCGCAATCTGGGCGTCCTCCTGGACTCATGGCTGTCTTTAGAAGAGTACATGATGGCCGTAGCCAGGGGGGCTTTCTATCAGGTTCGCCTGATCTGCCAGTTGCGTCCCTTTCTGGACTGGGATGCCTTGCGCACAGTCACTCACGCCCTTGTCACCTCCCGTCTGGACTACTGTAATGCTCTCTACATGGGGCTCCCCTTGAAGAGCACTCAGAGGCTCCAAATGGTCCAGAATGCGGCTGTGCGGGTAGTTATGGGCGCACCTCGTTATGCCCATGTAACACCTCTCCTGCGCGAGCTGCACTGGTTCCCAGTGGTCTTCTGAATGCAATTCAAGGTGTTGGTTACCACCTTTAAAGTGCTCCATGGCATAGGACCAGGATATCTACGAGACCGCCTTCTGCCACCAACAGCCTCCCACCGACCAGTTCGCTCCCACAGAGAGGGACTCCTCAGGGTGCCGTTGGCCAAGTTATGCCGGCTGGCCAAGTTATGCCGAGGGTTCATTCTGACCTAGAATCGCAGGCCCGGACTTCTCCCTCCCAATAGGACAAGGCTTTGGTATGTCTCATTCCTGACTGCTGTTTCTTCCTGGATGGAGAATGGGCATTGGTTATTACCTGATATGCCCTTTCTCAGTTTAGAAGAAACAGCAGTCAGTCCCGCCCAGGTTATTCGTCCAGTTCTAGGATGTGGGAGGGTAGGGCTTTGTTCTTTTGTCTTTACAGCTCATCACGTCAGTCTGTGTTACCGTCTTTGTCAAAAAGGTGGCAAGCAACAGGAAGAGGCGTGGTTTAACAATTTTGCAGACTCAGTCCAAGCAGTTAACAGATGGAGTTAACTCATTCCTGACTGCTGTTTCTTCTAAGCTGAGAAATAGTGTATCAGGTAATAACCAATGCCCATTTCCATTTGGGTAGCAGGATTTCCCATTATACTTCTACCCATCTTAATATCGGTCCCAAATTTATAACCACGTATGTACAAGAAGTGGCATATTTAGCAATGGAGAATTACTATTATAAATGATGCTTCTTGTATTATCAAGATACAGAAAGTCTAAACAGAATGTTTTGGACTAGTGTTTTTTTCTTAAATTGAAATGTGTATAGATGAAATTACAGTATGCTACTCATATTCTTAATAACTGATAAAAACTGATATTGCTCACCATATAAGACTATAAACAAAATGATATTCTCTTATACTGTTGTGGCTTGAAACGCATATGTACAAGAAGTCTATGGTATACCTTCATGTTTGCAGCTTTGAAAACAGCATCATAATTAATGGAAAAATATATTCTACTGACTGGAAATAGTAGTAACAAATCGTAACACAATTTATAAAGTATCCAAATACAAATTCATACATTCTTTGCTGTGGCTTCTGGTTCAAAAACAATTGACAAAAACTCACCTTGTTAAATTGAAGGAAATAATATGGATCATCTTCTATTATAAGGAAATCATACTGTCTTGCAAGCTGAAAGAAATATATACACCTCTATTCACATACACAAACAAAATAATAAAACAATTGCTTCATAATCATATATTATTGTTACCAATTAGCTCTTTTTTATTGTTAAAATATTCAGTTATTTTCAGTTGGGAAATTCTGAAGTCTGTTTCAATTTACTTACTGAAATCAACATTGTTCCCAAAACCTCAGTCAAGGCATACAATGGGAATCCCATAGAGATGCCCATTAATGGCAAAGCACATTATTGTACAAATTAGAAAACTAATCCAAATCCAAATATAACTTGATTAAGAACAGTTCAACTAACTAACTCTGAAAAGGGTAATTGTATAAAAATTAGAAAAAAGGAAGTAAATTCAAATTAATAGTAGGAAATATGATTGAACAATAGAAATAGTATGGTCAGATTTATGGCAAAATTGATGCTGTTGGGTTTTGATTGTCCAGATGAATTCTTATCCCTAACTCTAATCCCTGATAATCCTAACTACTGTGAATGATTGGGAAAAAGATCTAGAAGAACAGATTTCCCAGGCCTGATTTAAAAAGTATTCTCATACTTTTCAACCTTTGAAATCAGATAGAATTGTTTCATTGAAAAAAACAATCAACACAAACCAAAGAAAGCATATGCATGTTAATTTCCCCCAGAAAAATTAATATGGATCTGGATATATAGATAGATATGATATAGACACAGACAGACAGATATAGATAAATATAGATATAGATATGAGATATATTTATAGATCCCTGGGCCCAAAAGGATAATGGATCACAGTGTAGGATATCATATTTAATATTTAATCCTAGGTTTTATAAAGTATAAATTGGACAAATAAGTAATCTTATGGAATAGATTTGTTGGACAAATAAGTAATTTTATGGAATAGATTTGTTCTCTCATTGAATACACAAATAAGCAAGGCAACATTATTTTATATCTAACATATACTGACAGCAGATTGCCTTTTGAAATGTGTATGTTTTAGTTTGCATATTATTATTCTGACTTTCAGAGCAAGCCTTTCCCATGTGGCTGATAATAAACAGTCATTTATTTTAGACTAAAACCTAATTGCATCTTAGATTAAATGATATAAAATTGTGTATATTGACCACATCATTTATTGAATGGTTATACCTGATAGATCTCTTTCTTGCGTTCTGTTGTCAGTGAGGCTCCTGTTGGATTGCCACCATTAGGAATTGTATATAGAAATTTTGGGGTATCATTCTTGAGCTTTTTTACATCTTCTGGATCCCACCTGGAAAGAACTTCTTTCAAAGCTTTTGGAATCATACCATGCTGGTCACTGGGCACATTTATGATGTTACAACCCAACGGTCTAAGCTATTTCAATAAAAGAAGAGACACAAGCATTTATTGTACACATGCATTCAATTTTCAGCTTTTGATAAACTAATGTCTAAACTTGCTATAACGTTTTCATATTCCTGTAAACTAAATCATCCATTCTTATTTCACATCTCATTGGTCATCTTGTGAGAAAATATATATTAAAATAATAATAATATTCTTAAAATATGTTAGAAAAATTGCTCAGCTTTGATGTATATTTTTCCTACTGCAATTTGTCTTTTTTTCCTGTTGGGTTTCTAAAGGGTGGTTCACAAGATATGTGAAAAAATAATATAGTATAGGATCTGGTTAGACAAAGGTTATATGAAATTAGTTTACTTTAGTCTTATCCAATAAGACATATTTGGCCTTCTCCAAATATGTTGAGATTGCTGAGTAGGAATTCTGGGAATTGAAATCCTGGTGGTGATATTCATTATGTAGAATAATGAATATAAACAAATTATGAAATTTGTTTATCAAAAAGGTCAGCTTTTTGATTTTTAGAATTTCATTATATGCATACAATGATGTCTGCAGGAGCAGTTCAAAACAAGAAGGAAGTTGTGGTATTTCAGCTAAAGTCTCCCTGTTTTTATTTGTATGCAATGTCAATATGATCTAGTCACATTGTAGTTGCTACTATAATATGTTAAATGGGTTGTCTGTTTCCTACATCATATTTCATATTATATGATATATTTAAGCATATATTAAAGATTTAATTATGTAAATTGTAACATCATCTGCACTGTATGAGATTAGATAATCAGGATTGGATACAGATGCACAAACATTCAAATTTGTTCCTTTGAAATGTATAGGAATGCTCCTAGTTCCATTTTTCCCAGTCTGGTACTCTCCCAGTATGCTCAGACTACAACTCCCAGGCTTCTCAGTTAAACTGTAGCTATACTGGTCGGAAGTAGTGGTAGAAGTGTTAGGGAGGGCTATTACTATCTTCCTCTCATCTCTGACTGGGTGAAACATGAACAATTTACGTCAATAAAAGATGACATCTGTCTCATATATCTAGCAATAAGATCAAAATTTCAATAATATTAATGGAGGGATTAAAGAATAATAGAATGTGTAAACAATCACAGCGAAAGTTAAAAAAAAACTTCTCTTTTTGTACTAAGTAGCCATCCATTTATTAAGTTATAAATGAATTTTATATTTTATTTGAATTGTATAATGAAAAAACACTGCAAGAAATATATTGTCAATGTTTTCTAACTTTTGCATGCTCTTTCCTATTACTAAATGGTTTACCAAATTACAAACCTCTTCATAGATTTTTTTTCTTGGAAAATCATATTATAGAACAGTGTTGGCAAACCTTTTCGTCACCGAGTGCTGAAACGGGAGCGTGCAAGGAAGAGCCGTTCCTTAGTGTGCTGCTCTTCCGGTTTCTGACATGCATGGGCACGCAAAGACCAGCTGGCCGGCGTGCATGCTGGAAACTGGAAGCATTTTTATTATTATATTATTATTATATTATATTTATATACCGCTCTACTCCCGAGGGACTCAGGGCGGTGTACAGACAAATGATAAAATACATATAATACAAATATTTTAAAGAATTGATTAAAATACAATTAAATAATTTGGTCTTAAACCTAAAATTAAAACTCTAAATTTATGAGATTAAGATTTAAGAATATAAGAGCAATTTTAGAAGAGGTTAGTCCAGGCCAGCCTGCTGGAATAGAAACGTCTTGAGGGCACGGCGGAAAGCGCGGAGATCTGGGATTGTCCGTATCTCCGGGGGGAGCTTGTTCCACATGGTGGGTGCCCCCACAGAGAAGGCTCTCCCCCTGGGGGCCGTCAGTCGACACTGTTTGACCGACGGCACCCTGAGAAGCTCCTCTCTATGGGAGCGTACTGGTCGGTGAGAGGGTACTGGTGGCAGAAGGCGGTCTCGAAGATACCCCGGTCCTAAGCCATGGAGGGTTCTAAAGGTGGTAACCAAAACCTTGAAGTGCACCCGGAAGAACACAGGAAGCCAGTGCAGCTCGCACAGGAGGGGTGTCACATGGGAGCGCCACATCGCTCCCATAACTACCCGCGCGGCTGCATTCTGGACCAACTGGAGCCTCCGGGTGCTCTTCAAGGGGAGCCCCATGTAGAGAGCATTGCAGTAGTCCAGGCAGGAAGTGACGAGGGCATGAGTGACCGTGTTTAATGAGTCCCAATTTAGAAAGGGGCGCAACTGGCGTATTAGGCGAACCTGATAAAAAGCCCTTCTGGCCACAGCCGTCAGGTGTTCTTCTAAAGATAGCTGTGAGTCCAGAAGGATGCCTAAGTTTCGAGCCCTCTCCATGGGGGCCAATGACTCGCCCCCAATAGTCAGCGTTGGCACCAACTGACTATATCGGGATGTCGGAAACCACAGCCACTCGGTCTTGGATGGGTTGAGCCCGAGTCTGTTCCTCCCCATCCAGATCCGTACAGCCTCCAGGCACCGGGACATCACTTCAAGGGCATCATTGGGGTGGTCTGGGGTGGAGATGTACAGCTGGGTGTCATCAGCGTACTGGTGGTACTTCACCCCGAAACCACGGATGATCTCACCCAGTGGCTTCACATAAATGTTGAACAGAAGGGGCGAGAGAACCGATCCCTGTGGTACCCCACATATAAGGGGCCTCGGGGTCGATCTCTGCCCCCCTGCCAACACAGACTGTGACCGGTCAGAGAGAAAGGAGGAGAACCATCGCAACATGGTGCCCCTCACTCCCAACTCTTCCAGCCGGTGCAGCATGATACCATGGTCGATGGTATCAAAAGCCGCTGAGAGATCTAATAGGACCAGGGCAGAGGAACAACCCTTGTCCCGAGCCCTCCAGAGATCATCAACCAATGCAACCAATGCCGTTTCCGTGCTGTGTCCAGGCCTGAAGCCCGACTGGAACGGATCCAGATAAGCATGCTGGAAACTGGAAACATGCGTGCCAGGGAATGGCTCTTCCTGTTTTTGGCGCTCCCACGTGTGTGAAGACCAGCTGGCTGGCACACATGCACCCGCTGGAAACTGGAAGCTCAGCTTCCCAGTGCGTGCATGCGCACTAGGGAGCTGCTCTTTGGGTTTCTGGCGCTCCTGCACACATGAAGACTAGCTGGCCGGTGCACATGTACCCGTTGGAAACTGGAAGCTCAGCTTTCTCGTGCGCACATGTGCGCCAGGGAGCTGCTCTTCTGGTTTCTGGTGCTCTGCGCATGTGAAGACCAGCTGGCCAGCACACATGTGACTCGGAAGAGCAACGGGCGATGGTGGTGTGCCCAGAGAGATGGCTTGGTGTGTCACTTCCAACACACGTGCCATAGGTTCGCCATCATGGTTATAGAATCTGAAAAGCTATAAAACTAAAGGATAATTATTCACCACTTTGAAAGTTAGTTCAGGAAATGTAAATTAGATTAATTTTTACTGGAAATAATTTCCCCCCCTTCTTTCCTAGTTTAGCAAAAATCTAAGAAATGGCAGCCTGGTATAAATGGAAGCTACCCCCTAAATATGTAGAAGCAAAATTCTATCTTTTTAGCATCACTCCAGAACTGTGGAATACTCACAGCAGCTAATGTCCCAGGATAAGTGGGGGCATCCAAAAGAATGTTATCTCCAGGATTAATAAGCATTTCAAACACCTAAAAATATACAGGATAGTGTTTTTTCCTGCTGCAGACAAATATGACCTTTGATAATAACAGAGATAGAGAGATGATTTTTAAATCACAAAGTTTATAGTAAATACTAATGATACCTGTAATAGGAAGAAGAAAATAAAATAATCTGGAACTAAAGACAAGCTATCTGCAAGGGTAAGCAATTTGACGCCCCCCCCAAATGTTCAGGATTATACTTGCATAATTCTTACAAGTCCTACATATCTGGAAGATAAGGCCACTGCAATTTTTTAAAGATTCACAGAAGTTATATAATTATGCTTACTGTACATTACAGTTCATTTTTCTTACTTTACATAGCCCTTCTTGGCTTCCAGTAGTGATACACATTTCCATTTGTCCTTCCTGAGGACTGTAGTCAAGTGTTGGAGGATTATGGACAGTCTTCTGCAAATCCTTCAACCAGGACAATAGTTCTGGAATGCTAAACATGATTACATTAGTAAGGTGTATCATGCATTCTTCATAAGATTTTCATTCTTTTTGCTTTTTTTAGACAAATCTAATCTACCTTTTAATTCTTTTATTATGCAGTCACTAATCATTGAAATAAAAGAATTAAGTATCTTCCTTTAGATCAGTGATGGCAAACCTTTTAGGGACTGAGTGCCCAAATTGCAACCCAAAACTTATTTATCACAAAGTGCCAACATGGCAATTTAACCTGAATAATAAGGTTTTGTGAGGAATTTCAATCACTCTTTCACATCTTGACTTCTCCCTGGTGGCACTGGATTTCTTTAACAGCACAACTCAGGAATGATGGGAGTGTAGTGCAGTAAACTCTGGAGGGCCATCACATCCTTATTCCTTCCTTGCCCTTCCTTCCTTTCCTTCCTATCTTCTCCTCTGATTTCTTCCTTCCTTTCTTCCTCCCTCCTCTGATTTCACCTTCCTTCCTTCAATTCTGTATATTATGGTTCATTATTGTTAGTATTTATTAAAGAATGCTGTGTAGCTTAGAAGCTCTCAGCAAAAATAACAGCAGCTGTTTGTGGCTGAAGCTATCCTGGGCTGTTAATTTACACACACACACACACACACACACACACACACACCTATTTTTATTCCACTTTCCCTGGGTCCTTGGGAAAGGAATGGCATCTTTTCCCCATACCTGTCTTTAATAAACCCTAACCCTCACTTGCAGTCTTTTAGCTACTATTGTCCCACCTTGCTTCTCCCTCCCCTTAAAACGAGGCTAGGGAAGAAAGTCGGGAGGGGGGAATCTAAGGGGGAGGGAAGAAGAGACCCAGGCAGATCCCTCCCTGAATAGCCTTCCGCCCAGATTTCAACTGATTTTCTCTCAGATCCTCCAATGAACAGACTCCACCCCTCCTTTTTGGACTCTGGACTGCCGGGCCTTTATTTTCCCCTTATTGGGGGAAATTGGATTTTTATTGGGTCTTCCCCCTGCCCCACACCAAAAAGAAAGCCAGCTGGGCTTCTCCTCCTAGAAGCCCCCCTACTCTTTCCCCTCCTCCCACCTCCCTTCCCCCTACCCCCCCCAATCCCACTTTGGGAGAGAGGACCGGGCACTGGAAACACGTGTTGGGACAATGTGGGAATGCACCTTCTGACCCCGACACTTGGCCCGCAACTCTTTGCGCTCCTCCAGGCCTGGCTTGCTGAGGAGGGGGGAGCAGCCCTGACGCCTCCACTGCCCCCCCCCCCGGCTCCAGCCATCGTTGCCTGGCTTCCTCAAGGGCGTACTGCATTTCAAAGGCGGCAGCTTACATCTCGAGGTGCTGAACAGTGTCCCGCTGCGAGAGCTGGGCCAGGCATCTCCACTGTCCGACTCGCCAGTGGGGACAGTTCTTTCGGGCCAGACTCCCCCCCTCCTTCTCGGCACTCAGGAGGGGGAGGGAGCGCTTCCCCCTTCTTTCTCTTGGCCCCATTGTCGAGGGAGGAGAAAGGCCAGGTTTGGGGGATGAACCTCATCCCGCAAGATCCATCCCCGTTCTCTCCCAGTCCTCTTTGCTGGCGGCAACAGCAAATGTACCGTGATGAAGGCGGAATCCTGTTGCTGCGCAAAGGCAAGTGCAGGGGCGCTTTGTTCCTGCACTAAGGCTTCATCCATCGCCACTGCCATGACAGGCAACAGCTCTTTCATCCCTCTGCTGCAACAGGGCAACAGGGAGCCACAGCAGAGGGGTGAAAGAGCCACATAGGTCACATTGTGGTTTTGTGTTGTAATGGGCTTCAGGAGGAGGACGTGACCACACCTCACCCATTGTGAAGCATGCAAGTGAAAAAGTTCACTCAATCAATTCCAAGTTCACAGTATCTTTTTCTTTTGCAAGAAAGAAATTGGAATTGAGTGAAATGCGATTGAAGCTGGGCTGGAGCGACTGCGTGCCATGTCTGGCACGCGTGCCATAGATTTGCTATCATGGCTTTAGATCTTGGTTAAAACACTCTGATCTACCACCAGCTTTCGCTGCTTACTTAAAATACATCCTAGCTTAGACTTACTCTTGCAGTTGTCATTACCATTACTTTCGTTACCGCTATTTAGTGATAGTAAAAATCTGACAGTTAAAAACAATCCAAGCTGCATCTCTTAATTTCCAAATGTTCTTTGAAAGAATCAAGTCTTAGTTGCTCTTTGAAAAATAACTCTACAGGGGCACTGTGGATTTCAGGAGAAGACTGTTCTATTGGGACAGATTCAAAAAGTCTTGAAGCCCTTGGAGCCAAATACGATGGGTAGAATGCCTCTGGTGGAGATGGCCCTATCTTGAACCTAAGTATTAACCTGATCTGGTCAGGTTTTTTAGTTATCTGTGGGATTTTAAATTGGACTTTTAATGCTATTTAGTGATATTGTTTTCATTGTCATTTTATACTTGTGAGCCGTCCCAAGTCCTTCGGGAGAAGGGCGGCATATAAATTTTAATAATAAATAATAAATAAATAATAAGTAATCCTCATAACTAATGCAACTTCTGTAATATTGGTGTAATACTGCAATAGTGATTTTCACCTGCTACCATATAGGCCATTGCATTTGTATCACCTGAGTAGTCTTCAAGAGCAAATTCAATCAGAGTAGGTTGCAACTGTTCATGTTTGAATTAACAAGAGAATAAATGAGAGTATATTTTAGGAGGAGACCTCTTATTCTACCCCCTCTTACTATATTCAACAGCACAGTATCAGCAGTAGAATCCTTCAAGTTTTGGGGTTCTATAATCTCCCAGGATTTGAAATGGACACCCAACATTAGAACCATTTTTTAAAAAGCACAACAAAGAATGTTCTTCCTGTGTTAGCCCTGGAAGTTCAGACTGGTCCAGGAGCTGTTGATACAATTTTACAGAGAAATTATTGACTTTGTCATTTGTACTTTTATACTTGTCTGGTTTGATATAGCAACCAAACAGGATGGGTACAAACACAAACAGATAGTTATGACTGCAGAAAAAACAATTGCAACCAGCCTGCTTTCCATAGAACACCTCTATATTGAATGGTCAGAATAACGTTATAGGGCATTGCATGCCAAAATTACTTGACACAGAAACAGCTTCTTCCCTTGTGCAATCACTCTGCTGAACATCCAATTCTCACAGTACTATCTAATGTCTACGTACATTTACCCATGTTGTAGCATTATTATCATCTTTTTTACTACCCCCTATTGGTATTATTATGATTACTATTACTCTGTTGCTTTGCATGTACACAGAGCTTCTGCACTAGAGGCCCAATGCTTGTGTGTATAATCACATTTGGTGAAATACAGTATTCTAATTCTAATGATTATCATTAAAATCTCCCACTCTAAAGACATCTGCAACTAGTGTACTAGCTTACGCTGGACAAAGACCCTCCATAGCTATATTTTCCACTTTGGTTTAAAAGGATTCCGCAAGTTGTGGACCTGCTGCTCCAAGAGAATGCAGTTTTGTCAAGTAGGGATCACAAGACAATCTGCTAATTTCTGGATAAGTAAAGTATCCATTATTGCCCTATTTCCTTATCTTACCTACATTAAACATTTTCAGGGAGGTCAAACAATGGAAAGAAAGCTCTGCAGTATATAAAGGAGACTATCTCTCCTGCCCCCACATTAGGAAGGTTTTTTTAATGAAGTTTGTGGTTTCAAAATCACAACTTTTATTTGCCATTAAAATACCCTGCTGAAGCAGAATACTGGAGAGCTCTCTTCATCAGCTCTTCCGTGATTTCAACTCTTGTTTCATCTTTAATTATAATGGTAGCGGTTTTGAAAGGAAATGTGTTGGAATTTGGTGTTCCTCCAGCCAGAGAAATTAATGATGGGGGAGACTGTTGCATCAATTCAGCTAGAGTAAAAGAATACACAAAAACAAAACTTAAATCATATCTGATATTAGTGCTACTAGTCTGAGTTGCAAAAATCCAGACTATTATGAGATAGCAACAACCCTCCCCCCCAAAGCTAGATGACCCCTAGGTGTCATCTAGATTTTTGCCAAATCTGGTAGCCTGTGTGGACATTTTTAAAAATAGCTGCCTAGTTTTCTGCACTTTTAAATTTATGTATTCACTTATTTATATAGAAAGTTGATATTGTGCAAAGTACCATCTTCCATGACAAATTTTCAGAAATAATGAACTTCTGCACTTTATATGAAACAAATTTTGGAATAAAACACTCCAAGAAGACTCGCTCACATAATTGTTTCCTATGAAATTTCTGAGCATTGTTCCCCCCCACCCACCCACCCAATTTGTTTTCTTGGAAATAAGTGGCAAAAATACCATGGTACCCTTTCTTCTGAATGGGAAGCTCTCTTATGTTAGCTATTTTGGGGGGGGGGGGGGGGAGAATCACAACACTTTACAAATTCCAGAAGTGCCCACTTCCATATATCATATCTTCTTAATAATCATATCTATGACAATCCCTAACTAGAACTTGGGGAAAGTCTGAAGAATTAATTGCAAAATATATACTTACTGAGGACTCTTATTGGAGATGCTTTTCTTGCTGCACTTACAGCAGTAATGAATCGTGAATAATTCATGCTTAATACACCAAGTAGCAAAATCAATCTTCAAAATAAACTGGATATAGCTAAAATCAAGACAAATCAAAATAAGCACACCAAATGTATGCTTTAAAATACTATTATCTGCAACAAGCATTTAAAGAAATCATACAGTAACATTCAAAAGAGAATGGGTTGCATCTATCATTCATTACTTAAACTTTATTTGTTCAAAATATTTTCCTCAAAAAATATTCCTGTAAGAGAAATAATTTTGGAAAAAATATTACCAAATATTCAATGTCAAGATAGATAGCATAAAATAGTAAACATTCAATGTAAGATATACAATATGAAATATTAAAATTAATGATAATTTTCATGCTGTTTTTCATAGAGTTGAAAGTCTCTTATTTATATTACCACCATTTTCTGTTCACTATATGGGCTCTTCTTAAGGATACCTAGGACTTTCTAGGACTGCTAAACAAAAGACACTGTCCAACTATTCTGATTTTTTAAAAAATTATCTGTTTAATTAAAAATCTTCTGTTTTTTACCCATGCTTTCAAAACTGGACTTACATAATTCTGGTAAGAAATTGTAAAAAAGACAAAATGATAAATATAATGTAGAAATATATACCATATATATTCGAGTATAAGCCGACCCGAATATAAGCTGAGGCCCCCAATTTTACCACAAAAAACTGGGAAAACTTATTGACTCGAGTATAAGCCGGGGGTGGGAAATGCAGTGGCTACTGGTAAATTTCAAAATAAAAAAAGACTGGTCAAAAGTGTGAGGACCTGTCAGAAATCACTTTTTTCAGCCTTCTGGGTAGTCCTTTTGTGCATATGGACTACTCAGAGGGCTGAAAAAGTTATTTTTGACTGGTCCTCGCACTTCTGACCACTCCTCGAACTTATGACTGTCCACATATTTTACGTTTTTGCTCTATTTTGTCACCATGGTGAAGAGAAGCAGTTGTGAAATGAGTGATACGGTTGTTAAGAATGCTACAATGGGCATAAATGATGACCAGTCATAAGTGCGAAGACCGGTCAAAAGTGCGAGGACCTGCCAGAAATCACTTTTTTCAGCCCTCTGGGTAGTCCTTTTGTGCATATGGACTACTCAGAGGGCTGAAAAAGTAATTTTTGACTGGTCCTCGCACTTGTGACCAGTCCTCAAACTTACGACTGTCCTCACATTTTACGTGAGGACAGTCATAAGTTCGAGGACTGGTCACAAAAAGAAAAGAAATCTGCCTTTCCAATGTTGCAAGCAAACAGCAAAGCCAACAACCTGCTTTAGTTTCAGTTTCGTTTTCAGCTTGAATTGCACAAGGAGAAAAAAAAATGTGCTCCAGCAGCACTCTTTGCAGCTAGGAAAGACCTCTGCCCAAAACAGATGAGAGCAAATCAGCTGACAGTCGGGAGGCTGTTCAAATCAACTTATGGTAATTAACCTATACTGAAGCTGAAAGGGGCTGTTTTTCTATTTTTGCAGACACGGGTCTACTCATCTACTACTTTTAACACTGATCAACTGTATGGCGGCCCTTTGA
The DNA here is from genome assembly GCA_012654045.1 of Ptyas mucosa. Lineage (NCBI taxonomy): Eukaryota > Metazoa > Chordata > Lepidosauria > Squamata > Colubridae > Ptyas > Ptyas mucosa. Next base: position 1,133,551 of record WNWU01000042.1, on the reverse strand, counting down.
AGCCCCCCGGCAAGAATTTAAACAGTTTTTGTTCCCTCTAGCCATCAGCTGGGACTCAGGAGGCAGCAATAGATTGGGAGTGGGCGGGGTAAGCAAACCCCCTTCTCCCGCCGTTCCCTAGCTTGTCCTGCATTCTTTCCAAAAATCGGGACATTTTTAAAATCGGACGTCTGGTCACCTTAGGAAAAAGGCTTTTTTTTTCTCGTGACTCGAATATAAGCCAAGGGGGGCTTTTTCAGCCTGAAAAACGTGCTGAAAAACTCGGCTTATATTCAAGTATATATGGTAGATTACAAAATGTGTTACAACATAATCAGAATGGATATATAAAACATATTAGGGACATTAATTTTAACAAGGAATAAAGTCAGGGTTTGTCCTAGCTTCTTTGTCCCATGTGCCATTCAAAAGTGTTGCGCCCCCCCCCCAATACATGCATCACTGACAAACAAAAAAAACACAAATGCACATACATTTCTTGTGAGTATTAAAACGTGGGAAAGGTACATAGACATGGAGTAGCACTTCATACTAAATTTGTAGATTTAGAAGTTACCAACAATTATATGGCCCCTTTTTCAACATCTTTCTTTGCATTTAAAATGGTTTCATACTGATGTGGGATAGGAGATACTATTCATTGTTTGATTTGTTTAAGACTTACTGCAACAAGACTAGTTGAAAAAAGGAACTTCCGGTGGCTCTGCGGCTCGTCAACGACGCCTAGAAATGGGCACCCGCTTCCTCGTTCTGTAAAAGCTCCCGAACAGCTGACAACTGCTGTCGGGAAGCTTGGAAAAGCTCTCCCCGGGCAAAGGGGAGAGTGAAGAGCAGGCTGGTGGGGGTAGAGTTCCCCAAAGCCCCCCAGAAAAAATTCTGGGATGCAAAGAAAGGGAACTCCCCAGAAACCAGCCAAGAAGCTCCGGACTTGGAACGACTCTGCCTTGATGCAGAGCGAGACGACGCAACCAGACCAGCAATTAAAATCATCTTTGGGGTAAAAAAAAAGGTACTAAGATTTATTTTTAATTTTATTTTAAATTGAAACTAAGAAGCTGGCTGAGCAGAGCAGGAGAGCAGGAATGGATTGCATAATCTTTAACTCCGCTTGAAAACTTTGTAAGGGAAAAAAATGGCGCTTAGTGAAAGTGATTGTTAGCGCTTGTTACATTTGTAGCAGACAAAGAGCCATGAAGAACGTTTAGAGCTGATTTGGAAAAGTTGGAATAATGGCTCAAGCTGGACCTGTAGGATCATGGCTTTTTGACTCAAAAGATATTCAAATTGGATTTGCAAAGATTTTTCAAGAACTTTCAGACTTGATTATTTCTAATATTTTGGCTTTAATTCAAAAGAAGTCTGACAATGAAATGTTGTTGGGGAATCCAGAGGATGTTATACAGCAAAGTCCACAGAAGGAGACACAAGATGCAGGGACCTGTATGCTGGGGGACATGGTCCAAATGGAAGTTCTGGTGGACATTCCTAATTTGTTTATAGAAGAATTGCAACTGAACAAATTAACGCAAGTGGAGGAACTATTTGGTAATTGGAGGCTTGATACACAAAGGAGTAGCCTGCTGGACGATACAAGTAAGAAATGGAACCAGGATTACAAATTCAAGCTAAGGGAGCAGATTACAAAACGGAAGGGGATTTTTATGATATATCAGCCTCAGGGCAAGTTTAAGAAATGGTTAGGAGGGCCTGAAGGACTATGGAAAGAATTATGGCAATTAAAGGATTGGAAGAAATTTAAGAAGAAAATGAAAGACTTTTATTAATGATGGCTTTAAAGGTTATGGATGTTTTATAGGTAAAAATGGATAATGTTCTTTTGTTTTTCTTCTCCTTTTCTCTATTATTATAATGCCTAAAGTAAAAAATAATTTACCCTCCGGAAGGTTGGGGATTTATATTTATAATGATTTAAGAAGCTTTATTGATGTTTAATTTTAATAAGTTAAAAAGATGGTTTATAACTTTAGTTTTATTGTTAATGTAATGTAAAACTGTAATTGTATATTTTAAAGTTATTTTCTTTTTTTTAAAGGTTTAAGGGATTTGTTTCTCTTTTTTATTTTTATTTTTATTTATTTTTATTTTTTTTTGTTTTGTGAAAAATGTTTAATCTTAACAAGTCAAAGAGGGATAATAATTTTTGTTTTGTTACTGTTGGAAATGTATAATTTTAAAGTAATTTTTATGTATAACTTTAATAAGTATAAAGGTGGGATAATAACTAAGGTTTTAATATAGATTTTGAAAAAGAAGGTTGGAGAAGGGTAGGATATTAGTTTAGGATTTTGTGTTTGGTTTCTCTTTTCTTTCCTCTTTTTTTTTCTTTTTTCTTACTGGTGCTTTCTTTTTTTTTATTAATGTTACTCATATTTTTAGGGAAGCTAAAAAATTTTAATTAGAGGAGTTAAAGGATCTATGGGAAATTTTGAATTTTCTTTTTAGTATGTTAGCATATTTTAGTATAAGTTTATGTTTGTTATTGTAATACTCTGTTACTGCTTGGGGAGGTCAAGGTTGGGGAGGAGTGGGTTGGGGGCGCTGGGGGAATGATTTTATATAAATGTAAACACAACTGGGAAATCGGGGCTGCTTGAATACCACTTTAGATTGTATTGAAAAGGGGAACAACTGGAGAGAGGGGAAGGATTAAAGAGGGCGGAATGGCGAGTAGGAAAGGAGGAGAGGAAAAGAGGGCGGGGTTAGAGGAGTGGTGGAGAAGGTTAGGTGGTTTGATGAGGAGAGGAGTGGGGGTGGAGAATGGGAAGTAGGAGGGAGGAGGAGTGAAGAAGGAAGGAAGGAAGGGAGGGAGGAGGGGTGGAAGGAAGGTGGGACTAAAAGGAAGTGGTAAAAGAACAGCCCCAGAAAAATTTGGAAACTTAGAAATGTAATAGTGAAGTAAATGTGTTTATTATTAAGAATATGAAGGGGGGGGGAAGGGGGGAGGGAAATGTTTAATTTTGTTTGTAAAACTTTTTTAATAAAAAAAAGACTAGTTGCAACAGGGAGCAATGTTTTTTTTCTCTCTTTCATGATTCAAGAAAAAAATGCAGATAAAACACAAAATTAACTGGGACTGTCTTCAGATTGAGAACTTTAGATAGTGGGGATATATTCCAAAAACAGAAATATTGCTATGTTTCATTTGAAAATCTTTGTTCCAGCTAGATGAACATGACACCTGCACACAGGTAAGACCTTGAGTTACAAATGTAATGGAACCTGCCCATTCCATTTATAACTTGAGGATTCATGGGACTCAATGTCGTACCTTGAATGCAATCATTCCCTGCTTTTGCCCACGCAATTGCTAATCGAATGCAAGGCTTGTTCAGTGCACATGAGGTATCTTGGGGTGGGGAAGGCCATGGGGGTCCTAGTGATGGAACAGGCTACCTGCTTCAGACCACCCAAGGCCTTCCCCGACCCACTGAAATACCTCATGCTCCCCACAATTGCTTCTCCCTCCCCAACCTGCCACTCCAGGTCACTTACCTTGTGAAGGTCTGTCTCCTTCCCAGCGTCTCTGTTTCTTTGCCTGCTCCTGGTGAGAGCAGAGGGAGAGCAGGATGAGTGTGCCCTGCTCGGCTTCTCTGATCACCAAGCCAGCCTGCCTGCCACTTCTGGAATGGTGGGCAGCCTCAGTGAGTCTCCTCCAAAGGCTTCCAGGCTCTGTGTGGAAAAGCATTTGCATGAAGTGAGGCTTTGGGGCAATGAATTCTCATTGATCCAAGTCCCTCATTAGTGTGCAGCCACTTTTCTCAGAGACTGGAATCTTCTGGGTGCCCTGATCCCGTGGGACATCAGGCATCCATTCTCTGCAAAAGCGGATGGGTGCCTGAACTTGTGCAAGACCATGCACCCCAGAAATTTCCAGTCTTCGTCTGAGTGAAAAATGTTTGAGTGACCCTGGTGGGGTGGGATTGGAAACGGAGAGAAAAGCTCCATTTTCAAGTGCCCCATTTCCATGCAGATGAAGTTTGCAGTCTCTGTCAGGGTGATAAGTGTTTGAGCAGCCCTGGGGGGGGGCGGGGTTGGAAATGGAGTGAATTGCTCTGTTTCCAACTGCCTTGTGAGGGTCGCTTAAAACACTTGTTGCCCTGACGGAGACTGCAAACTTTGTCTGCATGGAAATGGGGCACTTGAAAACAGAGCTTCTCTTCAGCAAAGGCTTGAGGAAAAGCCTTTCCTGGAGAACATGGAGCTCCAGAGTGACACGCTCTGGAGGCTCTGTTCTTGGCAGCAAATGCTTTTTGCAAAGATGGCAAAAGGCTTTGCAAATGGAGGAAAAGCTTTGATATTTCAGGCCTTCCCTCCATTTGCAAAGCCTTTTGCTGCAGCTCTCAACCAGGCCTCCGTTTGCAGAGAACAGAGGCCTAAAGTACTGTGAGATCACGTGAGATCAGTAGTGTGAGTTCTCACACTACTGAACTAGCGTGATCTTGCGGTACTTTAGGCCTCTGTTCTCTGCGTACACACCGAAGGCCAAGAAACCGAAGGCTCTCTAGATCTTCACAAAGTGAGTATCCACAGGCCTAGTGCCTATGGAGAGCCAGCACGGGGGGAGGGAGGGGGGAACAGGCAAGATGAATGTTGCAGAGCCTCTGCAATCATTTGTAAGAGCGATCAACTGCTGTGGTGTTGCAACATTTGTAGTTTGTGGGACTTGTTCGTAAACGCTAGGGGGCGCTTATTGTGTAACTTTGAACATTTGCTAAGGGAACGCTGATAACCTGGGGATTACCTTATTATCTGGGGTTATTATTTACACCTTATTTCAAGGCTTCATTTTCCAAAACAAAATTTATTTAAGTGCTACTTAAACAGTTCTCCAAAGCATTTATGTATGTGGGAAGAGGATGCAAAGGTGATACAGTGACCATTGTATTTATCATGATGTAATTATGTGCATCTTCATTGCATGTGTGGTAGACATACGCAAGATAAATATATTACACCATGCAGCTTTTGGGATTTTGCTAAAGCTGTTAAAACAATAAGTACATCTGGTTTCTTGAAAACGCTGTAGGCAAATAGAAAATAAAAATAATTTACATATGACTCTGTGTTCACCCTTTCCATTTTCTGTTCTTGCTATGAATTCTTGAACAGAAGCACTAACTAGCTACTGTCCAATCCTGTTCAGCTTGGAATTCTAAGGCTGACTTTTCTTTCTGGTAAGTAAAGGAGTTGTAGTCTAACACAAGGATCTCCAACCCCCGAGTCTGTGGCATGCCAGCAACCAGGCTGCACAAACAAGCAAAGTCGTATCCGCAGGATGCAGGCAGCATGCAAAACCAGGCCCTCTCTGCTCTGCGGAAAAACCTTTCTCCATGGAATCGGTCTCTGGTGTCCAAACATTTGGGGGCCACTGGTCTAACACATTGGGAGGACTCTAAATTGAAAAAATGTTTTTCAAGGGATTGCACATGTAATATATCTTTACATAAAGATGGGAATGGGAATAGAAATGGGAACAGATTTTAGGAGAAGCCCTCCTACACTACCACCAATCACAATACTAGACAACACAGTACCAACAGTAGAGACCTTCAAGTTTCTAGATTCTATAATATCTCAAGACTTAAAATGGACATCTAACATCAAATACGTCATCAAAAAAGCACATCAAAGAATGTTCTTCCTGAGCCAACTCAAGAAGCTCAGGTTGCCAAGGAACTGCTGATTCAGTTCTACAGCGTAATTATTGAATCTGTCATCTGCACCTCTATAACTGTCTGGTTTGGCACAGCAACCAATCAAGACAAACAAAATGGATAATTAGAACTGCAGAAAAAACAATTGCTACCAATCTGCTTTCCACTGAGGACCTATATACTGCACAAGCCAGAAAGGGGGCTGTGAAAATATTTACAGACCCCTCGAATCCTGGACATAAAGTTTCAACTTCTACCCTCAAAACAATGGTATAGGGCACTGCACATCAGAACTACTAGACACAAGGATAGTTTTCTCCCTCATGTCATCAGTCTGCTAAACAACTAATTCCCACAACACTGTCAAACTATCTAGAAAGGCAGTTTTACCATCATTATTCTCATCTTCCCTATTCCCTATCACCTTATCTTATGACTATAACTTGTTGCTTGTATCTTACGATTTAAATTGTTTAATTAGTACCATGGTATGATTTGTTGATTGCTTATTTAGTATCCATGACTATCACTAAGTGTTGTATGTAATGTTTTATGATGTATTTTTACAATGACTATGATAATGATCTTATCACTATTGTTATATGTACACTGAGAGCTTATACACCGAGACAAATTCCTTGTGTGTCTAATCACACTTGGCCAATAAAGAATTCCATTCTGTATATAAAATGTATTTTTCCAATAAGCAACCACCCCTCCCCTCTTATATTAACAACTACAATAAACGACGTGCATGGTTGTTTTCTTGAACAGACTCTGAATGTTTCTCTTCAATCACTTTCCACTTCGCGCTCTCTCATTCTCTCCCCAGCCACCCAGGAATAGGAAGCTTATTCTAGAAAACCAGAGGAACTATTGGGGCACCGTTTGTGGACAGAAAACATAGCTTTAGGTTTCCCTACCTGTGGCTCCAACACCGCAATTTTGGACGCTGCTGGTCTGGAAACGGGAACAGGCAGGACGACGAAAATTAAGCAAAGCCACGCTCCTCTACTCCGCCCACCGCATTTCCTTCAAAGAAGAGAACATAAAAAACCATGAGCCAGGCGAAGGAATGGAAAAAACTGCGTGAAACACTGCCCTACTTGGCTGGACAAGGCCGGCCCAAGAAAGACGTAGGAAGGGAACACGTATCGAGGGTGCCGGTCAGCTTTCAAGCGTTATGGCCGTCCGGCAGCCAAAGGTGAGCTCTAAGGAAGCACGGCGACTACGGGGCCTGCGCTTTGTTGTTGCTGCTGCTCAGAACGAGCCCCTGAAACTACCAGAACCTTCCCCTAAATACCGCTGATTGCCACCAATTCTTAGACTCGGGACTGCAGAAACGCTTCCCCGTTCAGCTTTTATGACTCCGCTGCCTTCCCAGGCCTCCCGGAACTCGGGAATCTGTTTTAGGCTTGCAGAAAAGCTGGCCTTGCCTCGCTGAAGTGCATGGCTTGTTCTGGGCATGTGCGCCGATATTTGTAAGCGTGCGCGCGAGAGTCTTCGTGTGTGCGTGCGTGTGTGTCTTACAGGTGTTTTTCGAGTGCAGGGTTGTGGTATATGAATATGCATGAACCCCGTGGAATAAAATTGATGCCGTTGCCATCCTCCATATCGCTTTCCGTAGTTCGAATATGTTTGTATTACTTTTCACTAAAAAATGGTCAAAACGGATTCAACAGTTAAAAGAAAGCAAACATCAAGAGTAATGTAATATTAGTGGCTGGATTTCAGTCCAAGGTGTGTGGTAATTAATTTAAGGTAAGCTTTCCCTGGACAGTTTTAAACTCACAAGGAGAGCACAACTCTGGAACATGCAAACCAATACTAAAGCAGTGGTGAAATGTAAAATTTGTTACTAGGGTTCTATAGGCATGGCTTGGTGGTGGTAGGGTAATGTGACTGGGTGGGTGTGGCCAACTTTTTTTTTACTTTTAAAACCCCTTTTTCTACAACCTCTTGGGCGGAAGAGGTTGTAAAAAAATGCTTTTAAAGCCTCTGACGATCCCAGATGACTTGCCTGATTAGCAGAGGCTTTTTTTCCCTTTAAAAACATTTTTTCTACAACCTCTTCGGCCGAACTCCAGGAGGGAAAAGTTTATCTATTGGTTTTAGATACAATATTCAATGAGACAAGCACATGGGATGGCATATTATAAGGTCGCTTTGTATTATTTTTGTGTTATACAGTATATAACAAAAAATTCTACTTTACTCAGTAAGAGTCTAAAATAGGGCCATGAACCAAATAGCTTCTGCATGTGAACTGAAATTATGGAATGGGGACATGTCTTCAAAATTACAAGCTTGGCTGTTTCCCTCCATTGTGATGTTATGGGAATTAGCCACAATTTAACCCAGTGTTTACATTAAACATTAGGTTAAAGGTTTTCATGGCAGGATTCCAATATCTAGAGTCCAAATGTATTTTTTTTCCAGCTCACTTCATAACTTAAAATATTTCCTTGAATGCTTCCAGATGTGTTGTGGTGTCTAAAAGGTAACATGAATTTCATAAGATTACTTTCTATATATACAAGATATATTTTAAAACTCTGACGATCTCAGTTGAGCCACACGATCATCAGCTTTTTTTTTTACTTTTAAAATAAGGTGACCAGACGTCCTGCTTTTGGTGGGACAGTCCCGATTTTCAACAATTTGTCCCGCGTCCCGCGGCGTTTTAAAAAAGTCCCGATTTTTGGAAAGAATGCATGGTTTGCTTACCCCATCCACTCCCAATCTATTGCTGCCTCCTGAGTCCCAGCTGATGGCTAGAGGGGAAAAAAAACTGTTTAAATTCTTGCCATGGGGCTTCAAAGGGCTGCCCTACAGCTGATCAGGGTTAAAAGAAAACAAATGAGTAGACCGGTGCCTGCAAAAATAGAAAAAACAGCCTCTTTCAGCTTCAGCATAGGTTAATTACCATAAGTTGATTAGATCGGCCTCCGACTCTCAGCTGATTTGCTCTCAGCTGTTTTTCGGAGGGCTCTGTAGCTAGCTAGCTGCAAAGAGGTAAATTGCTGGATATTTTTTTCCCCCTAGCTATGCTTAAAAGTGAAACTGAAAGTAAAGCAGGGTCTTTGCTGCAACGTGACAAAATGAGACAGAGAGAGATTTCTTTTTCTTTTTCATCACCAAAAAAGGTAGGTGCAAACAATGGGAAATTTAGAGCAAAAGAGGAGAGTTCAAGATTTTAAAACATAAAAGAAAAAAGCTCTATTTAACTAGGGAATTGTAATAATTGCGATACTATTAATTGTATATTGTGTTGAAAGCAGAAATGGTTAAGTTGTGGTTTGGAAGAATATATGGGGGAAATTATTTGGTTTATTATTATTGGCAAATATAATTAATTGATTTGTAAGAAATTGGATTGCATGGAAATAATTGGAATATTCATGTTCATATTGATTAATATACAAAAAAGATAGTTATATAACTAATTGATTTATAATAAAATGTTGAATTTGTATTAAACAACTGTAATATTACATAATTAACCAATGTGAGGATGGATATAAAAATAGATGACAATGGGAAGGGGTATAATATAGAATAGAAGGGAAAAATTGAATTTGATTAAGATTAGAGATGAGGATGAAGGGTAATACTGGTTTTTTTAAAAAATAGATAAGGAATAAATATGGCAAAAAGGAAATACAGAAATTGTAAATTTAATTGAAATGACTAAACACTGTTTAAATTTGTGAACCGGCCAAATACTCTGTTCAAAGAAAATACATTGTATGTTTGTATGTGTGTTTCTAATTATTGCTATTTATTCATATTTGTTCTCTTTTATTCTTTAAAGTTTAACAATTCATTCTTTATCTTAATATCTTTATATTTGTTTGGGGTTGGTTTTCTTCCCTTTCATCTTTTTTATTGTACAGCAATCTTTATCCTCAAACCTACCACCTCTCTCTTTTCTTTCCTTTTTACTTTCTCTTCCCCCCTCTTCTTTTCCTCCCTACTTCTTCTTCCTTTCTTCTTCTCCTCCTCTCTTCCTCCCTCTCTTAACCTCACTCCTACTCTAATTTCCCTTCCCTTCCTTCATCCCTCTCTATTGCTGTATCCTTTTATGCACATGGACTACTCAGAGGGCTGAAAAAGTTATTTTTGACTGGTCCTCGCACTTTTGACCAGTCCTCAAATTTACGACTGTCCTCACATTTTACGTTTACGTTTTACTTCACCACGGTGAAGAGAAGCTATGAAATGAGTGACACGTTTGTTAAGAATGCTACAATGGGCATAAATGATGACCAGTCATAGGTGCAAAGACCGGTCAGAAGTGCGAGGACCTGTCAGAAATCACTTTTTTCAGCCCTCTGGGTAGTCCTTTTGTGCACATGGACTACTCAGAGGGCTGAAAAAGTTATTTTTGACTGGTCCTCACACTTTTGAGCAGTCCTTGAAGTTACGACTGTCCTCACATTTTACGTTTTTGCCCTATCTTATCACCATGGTGAAGAGAAGCAGTTGTGAAATGAGTGACATGGTTGTTAAGAATGCTGCACTGACATAAATGTGAGGATGTTCATAAGTGTGAGGACCAGTCAAAAGTGTGAGGACCTGTCAGAAATGACTTTTTTCAGCCCGCTGAGTAGTCCCTATAGAATAAAATAATACTATACATAATTTTTTAAAATTTATTATATTTGTAAATTGTACTTATGTTGAAATTTTAAAAAATATATTACAATACTATCTTTGCGTTCCACGAAAATTTTTGTTGCTCCATATAGACCAAATTTTTAATCAAGAACCCCCCTCCTCCCCCCCACCCCCCGTCAATGGTGTCCCTCTTTACCAATGTTAAAATCTGGTCACCTTATTTTAAAAGCCTTTTTTCGGCCAAAGAGCTTGTAGAAAAAATGCTTTTAAAAATTAAAAAAAAAGCCTCTGATGATTGCGCGGCTCAGCTGGGCATCGGGGGGGGGGGCAGGGAGTTTTGCTACCAGTTCTCTGAACCACCCCCCGCCATTGCTACCGGATCGGGCGATCCAGTCCGAACGGGGAGCATTTCACCCTGTACTAAAGGCTGAATTACTGAAAATGTGCAGAGTGTTCCCTTATCCATGCTGAACCATATCTCATTTTAAAATAGCCTGGAACAAATTTTCTTTCCTCGTATTCCTGTCTTTCTTCACTGTTTTACCTTTTCGCAATGTCCCACAGCAACAGTGTGCAGCAGCTGCCAAAAAAGCCAGCCCAGTTCTGGGCTGCATAAACAAAAGGAATAGAATCAAGATCACGTGAAGTGTTAATACCACTTTATAATGCCTTTGTAAGGCTACACTTGGAATACTGCATTCAGTTTTGGTCGCCACGATGTAAAAAAAGATGTTGAGACTCTAGAAAGAGTGCAGAGAAGAGCAACAAAGATGATTAGGGGACTGAAGGCTAAAACATGAAGAACGGTTGCAGGAACTGGGTATATCTAGTTTAATGAAAAGAAGGACTAGGGGAGACATGATAGCAGTGTTCCAATATCTGAGGGGCTGCCACAAAGAAGAGAGAGTCAAGCTATTCTCCAAAGCACTTGAGGGTAGAACAAGAAGCAATGGGTGGAAACTAATCAAGGAGAGAACTGAGGAGAAATTTCCTGACAGAACAATTCATCAGTGGAACAACTTGCCTGCAGAAGTTGTGAATGCGCCAACACTGGAAATTTCCAGAGGAAGAAACATCTCAAGAACAGAGCATGAAGGAAGATATAGAAGACGAAAAGAAAAAGGAAGACACAGAAGATAAAGGGAAAAAAACTAGACCAGTAAGACAAGTAACCTTAAAGGCAAACAAAATCTAGGAACTAGACACTAACGTTTGGGATGGACGGCATTAAAATCTTATCGCTAAACGTTAACGGCTTAAATGAACCAAAAAAGAGGAAATTAATATTGACAAAACTAGCTAAACAAAATCCAGATATAATATGTATTCAAGAAGTCCACATAAAAAAAGAGGAAGCATATCATTTAGAATATCCAGAATTTGGCAAAGTATTTCTGTCATTAGCTGAAAAAAAGAAAAGGGGAGTTGCTATATATGTTAAGAAAGGAATAGAAGCTGAATGTAAATATAAAGTTGAAAAAGGGAGAATACTAATAGTAGAAATAATGAGAGGCCCCTCTAAAATGATGGTGGTTAGGGTATATGCCCCAAATAAAAAACAAGGGAAATTCTTTGAAAAATTACACGAACAACTTGCTAAATGGACACAGAACGAAATATGCTTGTTAGGGGACATGAACGGAATTGTAGATCCGAACAAAGATTATAAAAGTGGCAAAATCAGGAAAAATAAAAGACTTCCCCTACCTAAAAGTTTCTTTGATCTAATTGACGAAATAAATCTAATAGATATGTGGCGTACATTACATCCCCAAGAAAAACAATATACATTCTATTCGATCCCACAGAACTCTTGGTCTAGAATAGACATGGTATGGGCCACTAGGAAATTAGGACTAGAAATTTTAAAAGTTGAAATACGTACAAATACCTGGACAGATCACAAGCTGCTTGAAATCAATTGGCAATATGGGAACAAGAGGAAAGAACCGAGATGGAGCCTAAGGACAAATCTGTTAAATGATAAAGAGTTCCTATTAAAATTAAATAAAGAAATTAAACAATTCTTCGTAGAAAACGGGGAACAAGGCACGACAAGAGAAATTGTCTGGGACACTATGAAAGCCTACATGAGGGGGATAGTTATCTCGCACATGGCATTTAAAAATAAGATAGAACGAAAGGCCAAGGATGGTTATACTAAAACCTTAATAGAAGCCGAAAAAGAACTACAACAAAACCCGGGAGATGAGGTGGCCAAACAAAGGTGGCTGATGGCGAGACACAGAATGAACATGTTGGACCAGGACGAGATGGCACAAAAAATAAAGAGATCTAAACATTACTGTTTCGAAAACGCCAACAAGTCGGGAAGATGGCTCGCCTATAAATTAAAAAAAGAAAAGGAAAAGAACCAGATATTGGTACTGGAAGATTCTAATGGTAATTTTTTAACAAGGGAAGAGGAAAAACTAGAGTACGTGAGGGAATTTTATGAAAACTTATATAAAGATGAAAAAATAGAACCAAATAAGGTAGAACAATATCTGATGGATGCCAGCCTACCCCAAATTACAGAAGAAGAAAGAGAAATGTTGAACAGAAAAATTACAATAGAAGAATTAAAAACAGCTCTCTCCAAAATAAAAATAAAAAATCTCCAGGCCCAGACGGCCTCCCTGGGGAATTCTATGTAAAATTGGAAGAAATATTAAGTTTAGAGTTATTAGAAATATTTAATGAGGTCCTGGTAGACTCAACAATTCCAGATACTTGGAGGGAAGCATACTCAACGCTCATTTTGAAAGACGGTGCCGACCCAAAAAGAATAGCAAATTACAGGCCTATATCTCTTTTAAACTCCGACTACAAACTGTTTATGAGTATAATAGCTGAGAGAGTAAAAAAAATTCTAAACCCTTGGATTCACAAAGATCAAAACGGATTCCTCCCTGGGAGGCAAATCAGAGATAACTTAAGAATAGTATTAAATACCATAGAATATTATGAACAGCACTCTGAAAAACAGCTCGCATTAATGTTCGTCGACGCCCAAAAGGCCTTTGATAATTTAAATTGGAGTTTTATGATAAATCAAATCAACTTAATGGAATTCGGGGCAAATTTTAGGAAAATGATCCAAAATATCTACCATAAACAGAGGGCCAACATATTAATGAATGGAGATAAGACCCAGATATTTCAGATACAAAAAGGAGTAAGGCAGGGATGCCCCCTATCCCCCCTACTCTATATTCTTGCACTAGAGGTGTTATTGATAAAGATCAGAGCCACTAAAGAAATTAAAGGACCCAAGGTGAGGAAGGAAATCTACAAGACACAAGCTTTCGCAGACGACGTAGCCCTTATCATGGAAGACCCACTAGAAACGGGACCAAGAGCCTTACAAGAAATACAAAAATATGGTCAAGTGGCGGGCCTCAAACTTAACAAGGAAAAAACCAAAATAATAGTGAAAAATATGACAGATGTGCAAAAAAGGAATTGGAAGCTTTATTAGGTTTCCAGGTAGTTAAAAAAGTCAAATACTTAGGCATCTGGATCACCACGAGATATTCATCACTGAAAGAGGACAACTTTACCCTATTGCTACACAAAATACATCAGGAACTTAAAAGATGGGAAAAACTAAAATTGTCTCTGATAGGGAAAATAGCGGCAATAAAAATGAACATTCTACTTAAAATTCTATTTCTATTCCAAAATATCCCACTAAGCCTGGATAAAAATTTCTTCCTAGATCTGAATAAATATATTAGAAATTTTATATGGGAGGGAAAGAAATCGAGAATTTCACTTAAAATATTACAGGGCAAGAGAAAAATGGGCAGATTTGGACTTCTGGACTGGAAAGCCTACCAAAAAGCAGCGAAATTAATTTGGATCAAGGAGTGGGTAACGCTACCGAACAAGAGAATACTGACGATAGAAGGTCACGACCTGCAAGAAGATTGGCATGCCCACCTTTGGGATCCCCCCAAAAAGAAGAAAACATATTTCCACAAACATAAAATTAGAGAGACACTCATACAGACATGGGAGGGAATCAGACAGAAAATCTATGTCAAGGTTCCAAATTGGTTTTCCATTATGGAAGCTTCGACTACCCCAAACAGGACGGAAATCAATAAATTTGGTACATATTAAGACATCCTAGATGAAAATGGGAAGATTAAACCTCTAGAAACCCTGAGAGAACACGGATTCAAGTTAGATTGGTGGAACTATTGGCAGATAAATTCAAGATTCCAAAAGGATAGGGACCAATTCGGTATTGAAAAGAAACTTGGAGACTTTGATAAAATTATATGGGGGGCGGATAAGAAAATGTTAACAAAAATATACAATTTCATATTAGATGAGGATAAGGCAGAGGCCATTGCAAAAAACCAATTGAGTATCTGGGGAAAAAAAATTGGATATGGTGTTAACTTTAATGATTGGGAGGAGGCGTGGAATAGAAACTTTAAAATGACAAAATCAGCAACATTCAGAGAGAACCACTACAAAATGCTACATAGATGGCATTTAGCGCCTGCTAGGTTAGCAAAAATGTTTTCTAATCTCTCACCCACGTGTTGGGCTTCACTCCCTCTCCATCCATTTTTAGCAGCTTGGTGATTGGCAGAGCGATTTGGGCAAATGACAGAATAAACTGCCTGCAGAAATTGGCAAAGCCCAAGAAACTTTGCAGCTGCTTTCTGGTTCGGAGTGTGTGTGTGTTTCCCATTCCAGTATTGCTTTCATCTTCCTAGGGTCCATTTCTATTCCCTCAGTTGACATCCGGTAATCTAAAT
>WNWU01000042.1:1090595-1118468 GCA_012654045.1 Ptyas mucosa | reverse complement strand
CAGTGTTCGGTTGGATTTGGAGCGGCTGATCCTCCAGCCACTCTCTAGGCGTCTTTTCCGGTGCTTCATCTCCCTCAACTCCTCGGAGAACCAAGGAGCTAGGTGAGTTCGGTGCCGGGTCAGAGGCCACAAAGGCACAACACGGTCCAAAGCCCCGGCGGCCACACTGTCCCAGGCGGCCACCAAGTCTTTAGCCGAGTCATGAGCCAGAGTCTCAGGAAATGGCCCAAGCTCCATCTGGAACCTATCAGGATCAATCAGGCACCTGGGGCGGAACCACCTAGTCAGTCCCGCCTCCCTGCAGCAGGGTGCAGCGGTTAGAAAGTCCAGTCGAAGGAGTGAGTGGTCAGACCATGACAAGGGTTTGATGACTATATCCCCTGTATCAAGGCCACTCGACCACTGACCAGAGACAAAAACTAAGTCCAGAATGTGTCCACCCATGTGAGTAGGGTCATGAATTAACTGAGTAAGGTCCATGGCTGTCATGGAAGCCATGAACTCCCAAGCCACCTCAGACGTTTCACCGATAGATGGCAGGTTGAAATCCCCCATGACTAGGAGTCTGGGGGTACCAACTGCCACCTCGGCTATGACGTTGAGCAGCTCGGGCAGGGCCGTTGCCACGTGGCAGGGAGCCAGTATGTGATCAACAAGCCCAACTGTACTCCACGGCCCCACTTCACAAAAAGGGACTCACATCCGGCTATCTGTGGAACAGTGGTCTCCCTCGGATCAAGACCTTCCTTTATAATAACCCCCCCCCCACCCCTGCCCTGCCCATCTCGGCTGATGGAATGCACGGAAGCCTGGTGGGCACATATCTACGAGGGGAACCCCCCCTCCTGGCCCAACCAGGTCTCCGTGATACCTGCCAGGTCCGCTCCCCCCTCCTGAATAAGATCGCAAATGAGGGGGGCTTTATTTACCACGGACCTGGCATTACACAACAACAGCCGAAGGCTCGGGCCCTGAGAGTCTGAGCAGCCTGAGGCGTGAGAAGGGCTATGGGGACCGGGGCGTGCCACCACTCGAAGATAGCGAGTGCGCGCCCCCATCATGATATGGCCCCCTGCTCCCGCCATATCTGCCCCTCCCACTCAGTGTATTGATAGAAAAGCCCTCAACAGAATGGACTCTGATGTCCCCCTTACCCCCGAAATCCGCACCCTCCGTGGCTGGACCAGACCCCTCCCCCCGTGGGTTAACCCCCAAACCCACACAATCCTCCCGCCCCTTAAAATCCTTTAAAAATCTATCAAAAAGTTTCCCTAAAAAAATCCTCAATCCCCTTTTTGCACCATGCCACTTCTCGGGGCACCAAAGCCCGTCATAAAGGTAGGCCCTTGATAAAGTGGAGAGTCACACCTGCGAGAGGGGGGGTGTCTCGTAGAATAAGAAGTTCTGTTAGCGAATACATCTAATTAAATTAATTAATCGGGGGGGGGGAAATCCATGGCCTGGGGGTTTTATGACAAGATAGACATAAAATCTGGAAAGGGGTATCCAGTCAATTCCAAGTCAATAAACTCCACTGCTCTCTCACAGCAGTGGATGGAGTCTTGAGCCGTTTCGAGGCCAGGTGACAATACCAGCCGCTCTCTCACGAAAGCTGGGAAGGGCCAGGAACCACAGTCATCGTCCGACTCCATGCAAGACATGAAGTCCGGAATATATCCTCTACAATTGATGACAACCACCGATCTACAGGCCCGCAGGCCAAGAAAGAGATTCTGATGACGCCAGCGGCTGCATCTTAGGCAAATCAGGAAGCAAATCAGGAAGCCATAAAAGTCCATGGGAGGCAGATATCATATCATATTGTTCAGAGGCACCTCCAGATAATAAGTGGCCTCACAAAGGCTAACAAACCCCCATAGGGTATAAAAGCCTGGCCCGAGATCTTTTGCGGCCAGCAAAAAACAGCAATGTTTCTAGCTCACCCCCATCCACATAAGGGGGGGAGAGGCCATTCCAGGACCAAGCATTGATGGCATAGTTCGTATCATGGTCAGAGTGCCCCTCGCTCTCTCCCAATTCAGGCCTCCTATCCCTTTTCGCCCTCTCTGGTGTCCTCCCTCACAGTTGCTCGTCCCAGTGTTAAAACCAGTGCCAGCCCCGACGATGCCAGCCCTCCGAAAACCCCTCCATCCATCGCTGGGTCTCACAGGAAGCCTCTGCCATCCCCTCGGGGTCCCTGGAGCTCCAGTGAGGGGCTGCATCGCCGATGCCGCCACCGCCCATTTCACCGGCCCAGCAGCCGCGGGGAGACGCTGAGGCCGCTCTCCCCGCTTGTAGATCCATAGCGCAGCCGCTTCCGTCTCCGTCCTGGCCATCGCATCCTGGAGAGCTACCAGCTCTCAAAAGATGAAAAATGGATCGGTGAGAGGTTCCCCTCACCAGACATGGGGAAAAACTAGCTGGTCCAGCCCCTGAAACCCCCACAAAGCAGGGGAATATCCCCCCGTATTGCCGCCGCTCAGCTGGGAGTGGCCATCTTGGGCATGCCCAGCTGGGAGTCTATGACCAGAGGATTGACTAGAACCTGTGTCTCTGTTCCTTCTGCAGCATTTTAACTACTACATCATGCTGTCTTTCTGCAGGACACTTCATCAAACCCATTAAAATCAGCAGGGCCTTCCTTTATCTAGCCCCATTGCTTTCAATGAGTATACAGGGCAATATTAAATATATCCACAGATGTTTAAATGTTATGCAACATGTTGAATAATTACTATTTTTATGGCATCTTGCTCTGTCTACAAGACGGAATACATAGTCCTCCTTAACCAGTTTTATTCTTACCACAATGCTGTGAGTTTGCAAATTCTTTAAGAAAGACATTGCATTAATCTCTCATCAACTGAATATCAGTTGAATTTAAAAATGGTAGACTTGGCTTCTTATAAACCCACTTTGGAGCAAGTGAAACCTAGAAGGATAAAAATAGGAATGCCTAATATGCATATGGTTATATGTTCTCTTTATTTATGAATTGTCATCTTGAGTTTTGTTTTGATGTAATAAGAAATAATGATATACACCATTACTATATCAAAGAGTTTTCCCAAAGCAACTTTTAGGATTTAATACCAGTGCCATTTCAGGGCCTTTTATCAATCTTGCAATATGAATAAAGTTTTTAAAGCTTTATTTTCTATAATTTTTTAATTATTTTATATATGCCTGGCTAGGTGGCTCAGTGGCTAAGACGCTGAGCTTGTCAATCAGAAAGGTTGGCAGTTCGGCGGTTCAAATCCCTAAAATAGGTCTCCTGCGTGAGCAGGGGTTTGGACTAGATGACCTCCAAGGTCCCTTCCAACTCTGTTACAACTCATAAAATGATTTATTTGCTATGACCCCCTGGGTTAATTCAGAGTATATCAATAATTTCTAAACTGTTGTTATTCAAGGGAAGATTTCAAGTTTTTTTTTTTTATGTTCTATTTTTGTAGTTTTTTACTTAAGGGAAGAGGGTTACTTAA
Organism: Ptyas mucosa; assembly: GCA_012654045.1. NCBI lineage: Eukaryota > Metazoa > Chordata > Lepidosauria > Squamata > Colubridae > Ptyas > Ptyas mucosa. Next base: position 1,114,983 of record WNWU01000042.1, on the reverse strand, counting down.
ATATATATGGTGCCTTTGTGGTTTGATCATTATTTCTACTTGACCACAAGATGTCATCTATGTACTTTTGTAAATGTAAACTAGGAAGAAAATACAATTCTAAGCAGCACTGTTGTTGCATTTGTTTCCCGGAGGCTGAAGATGAGTGAGATGAATGAAAGGAAAACATCCACGGATAGCAGAATTAACAGCAGAATCAACAACAACTTTATTGAGCATCAGACACAGTTTATATAGTTTCCAAGTTTCTCAGTTCTCACCTACTATGCGTGTTACTTTATTATTGGTTAACAAATCTCCAAGGCACAATAATTGGTTAGTAATTACATCATTGGTTTTTGTGAGAATATGCACAAAAGTGTTATACATTGAAAGCAGCAAATGTTACAGGTTATACTTTGTTTCATCCTGTGTCCTTGTACATGCTAGAAACACTGCTTGCAGATGAGAATTGCTTAATTTGCAGTTTCGTGTAACCATACACGAAAACCATACAGATGAGCAAAGCAATAACCCTACACACTGTATTAGTTTATAGCATTTTATAGTAATTGCTTCACTCCGGGCAGTTTGTGCAGCTGGAAAAAATGAACCATTACCAATGTGAATTTTACTGGAAGAGTTAATTTCAGTCAGGACCAATTAACAGTTAGTAAAATTATAAACTAAGTGTAGAAAGTTACATGATTTAATTAACTTACAACTGCACATAATGTTTACTTTGACATAACTAAAAAGTTAATAGTAGGAAAAGATGTTTTTAAATTATAAAGTTAAATGCATTCTAAAATTACAGAGTTGTTGTTTCCACTAAATATTGATTTCATTTTCAGCAGTATGCCAAGTTCCATCCAGCACTCAGATGGTGTCTTTGTTTCATAGCCAGCCACTTGCTTAGCCAACCAACTTTTTAGCCACCTATTTTCATTTTTATAATTATAAAGGTAAGGGTATGAGTTTGATAAAAATTCTACAATGTGATTTGTTATTAAAAATAATAATAATATTATGTCCTTAGATAAGGACAGTATTAAAAAGTCCTTTTCAATATCTTATTATACATGCCATAATGTATTAACATTAGTAATCTATGTTTTTCAAAAATAAAAAAGGATTTTCTGAATCTTAAAAATACTCATCTTGACTGTGAGTTGTATTTATTTTTTCTAAAGTTTCATCAGAAAATGCTGATGTAGTATGGTATCTGTCTGTCTTTGGCATCAGAATGGTTTAATGATCACTTTTTCTCAGCTTTGTGAAGTTAAAAAAAATCTACCTACCAAGTGGACCAGCATGGTAGATTACAGTTCATAGGAGCTTGCCTGCATGAACCATCATGATTTGGGAATGGATGCGGGGGGGGGGAGGGGGTGTGTGAGTGATGGGTGCACATACGCGGGTGCACAGCTTCATTTGTGCAAGTGGCACAGTGCACACCTCCACTCATGTGAATGGAGCTTTGCGCAAGAGCGGAGGGTGTTTGCACTCATGCGCAAAATTTCACTTGCGTGAGCAGCAGGCACTTGTGCTTGTGTGCAAAGCTCCACTCACACAAGCAGAGTGAGCTTGAGTGGAGGGCGTTTGTGCTCATGCGCGAAGCTTTATTTGCGTGAATGGAGCATTGTGTGCATGTGCGCTTGCCTATTCCTCCTGTGGCCCGGTTTCAAACAGGCTGCAGTCTGGTAGTGCGGCACAGTCCAAGGGACCCCTGCTCTAAGACTTTAAGGTGATTCAAATCCTCCTCCTATGGCAGATGTCTTGTAGCCTAAGAATCCTAGAGCATTTTTAAAATTCAGAACAGCCTCAAGGTTCTTCCTTACGGTTATGTTATATTAATATGCATTCGTTCCATTATTAAGTAGGCAAAAAAAGTGTAGAAATAAATTGTGTCTTTGAAGCCAAACTTTACTGAGCTTCGGGAGTAAGGCTGAGGCTTATACAAGTAGTTCTCAACTTAACACTATAATTGGTACCAGAATTTCTGTAGCTAACCAAGGAGATGGTTATGTGAGTTGCACCCAATTTTATGCCTTTTTTGCCTTAATTGTTAAGGGAAACATGACAATTGTTATGTGAATCTTCCACTTGTTAAGCAAATTGTTTCCCCCATTAACTTTGCTTGTTGGGAGCTGGCTGGGAAGGCTGCAAATTGTGATAACAGGATTCCAGAAGGCTGTCATTGTATAAATACATGCTGGTTGTCGAGCTCCCAAATTTTGATCACTGTGAGCATGAAGATACTATGATGGTTGTAAGTGCAAAAACCAATTGTCAGTCACTTTTTTCAGTGCCATTGTAACTTTAATGATCACTAACTGCATGGTTGTAAATCAAGGACTACCTATATTGAATGGGGAATAATTTCAGGTTAGCAACTGATGGATTTCATGGCTTCCTTTCTCTTCTTGAGAAACAAGAGGCTTGCCTACTGGTGTAAAAAATAACTATTCAGTTAGTCTCAATAAATTGGGTTGGATTGGGTTGGTATCAGTGGTGGAATTCTACCGGTTCTACCCGGTTCGGGTGAACCGATAGCAGTGGCAGCGGGAGGCTCCGCCCACCCACCCAAACATTATCACGGACACTCTGCGCATACGCAGAAGGCTTTGCACATGCACAGAGGTAATGCGCGTGCTCACATTTCTGAATCGGTAGCAAAGGTAAGTTAATTCCACTACTGGTTGGTATTATTACCCCACCCACTGAATCATTTTGTGTCCCTCCTGTAATCCTCAAAACATTCAGCTGGAATATTTTCTTTATTTATTTTTATTATATTTATTTTTTCTAGTTTCTTGGACGTAACTATTTTTATATTCAACTTTTCTCAGAAAAAAAAATGCAGCTGATAGGTTGATTGACTTCTTTCCAAATTGTCAATCTCTTCCTAAATTGAGTATTCATGTGGGGCCTTTGAGTTTTTACACACACTCTCTTTCTCTCTCTCTCTCTCTCCCCTTCCCCCTCCCCTCCCTCTCCCCTCCCCCTCTCTAGAAATGCTGATCATTTTATCTTCTGGAAGAAACGGGGCGGGGCTGCTGCTGCTGGAGTGTGTTTGCAGTAGCTCCTCCTGGTTTTTATTTTATTTTATCAATTTTTAGTTGGACCCTTTTTATTTAAATAATATTTTTTGGAGACGTTAACAGAGTAGACCACAACACAGACAAAGTTTTGGCTGATAAGGACTAATAAGGCATGGGGAAAAGAAAGAAGCGCCACGGCACCAGCCCAGGATCTCTCCCACCATTGAAGAATGCAAAACAACCAAAAATTGACGAGCACTTTGCTGACAAGAGATTTGTAAGTAAAAATATCCTTTCATTTCCAACAATTTGGAGAGATTAGAACGGGACCGGCAAAGAGATTTGACAAAACAGCAGATACTAGACTTTCCCGATCTGTGGGGAGGGGAGCAAAATGACAGCCAACTGTTTTCACAAATGAGTCCAGCTACTGCCTGTATGGAGACTGAGATAAAGTCTAAAAAGTTTAACAACAAACTAATCCAGAGTGTGGAGAGCTTACCGTGGGAGAATACAACAGAATTTATGGCAAAGCAATGCCTTCTTACAGCACAAACAGTTGTTTCAATATTTGAGCAACTAATAACCATTCAACATGATGTAGAGACACTGAAAAATGATTTAGCTGTTTTTCTGCAAGAACAATATCGGGCTACAGGCACCTTCGCTAAAGTCCATACAGCAGACGTGGGTAAATTGCATACTCGTGGTAAGGAAGAGGAAAAAGAGCAAAGACCCAGGGAAACAGTTAAAGAGCCTGCCAAAAAGTGTCAGCCCACTCAGAAAAACAGTCCTTCCCCACATAAAACATCAAGAGGAGGAGGTATTAATAGAGGAATGAATAGAGAAGTTCCATTGGAAGACAGTAAAGCCTCTCCCCTACAATTACAGCAATCACATCGCTCACTAAAAACACATCAGGTTGTGCTTAGAATCCATATGAACAGAATTAATTATGGATGCTGGATTACCAGGAGTGCTATACTAAATTCCCTAAGCCAGCTTCTTCACTGTCACTGGGGGCAGATTGATCTCCGTGCTGTGGAATGGCTTCCTGAGGCCCCAAATAGGAAGCAAATTCTTCTGTCTTTCAAACAGCCGACCATACCACTGATGCTATTTAAGATGAAGGCACATTTAGCCTCCTTTCAAATCTTTCCTGTCAGAGTTTTCTGTGAGGAAAGGGTTAAACCCTTAATTGTTAACATGCAAGCTCCCAAAGTTGCTGTCTCTTCCTCATTCTCAACTTTGGAAAAGAGAGAGGAAGAAAGTGGGAGTAAGCCAGCCTTGTCCAGCGAAGATGCACTTAAAAGCACAGAAACTGGTCTCATTAATGCCTTTGGCGCTCTCCCAAGGAAAGAACAAGATAACATTCTATGCAAACTAGAAAATTTAAAGAAATCCTTATTGGACATAATCGACACAGCTGAACCGCTTATTGATCTGGTTCCCCCTATAATTGAGCCTCTTACTTCTCCCCCAGGGGGCAAGGATTTGCATGAGAGCATGGAAAACAGAAGCCAAGATACACAGGGGCCACTAGAGGCCCCAGTAGAGAAGGAGATGTTAGCATCCTTATGTGATCATCCTATGACACCTTTAGCACCACATCAAGAAATTGAGAGAGGACCTGCATCAGTGTCATCAGCTCAAAGCCAAATGGAGCACGACCGAATAACCCCCTGCTCTACACCTAGAGAAGAGGCTTTGGAATGGCAAGCCTTGTTAGCTGGTGCTAAATCCTCTTACCCTGAACAATTTTACCAGGAGTCGACACAGAATTTAGATGGGGCACCTCTCCTTTTAGAGAAGGCCAATTTCGGGCGGGACGACATCTCAAGCCATTGCAACAACCATACAGCTTCCCTTTGTATAAACCAAATTTCATGATGAGCTGCAAAAGAGGATCCTCTCTCCATCATAACCTGGAATATAGCTGGATGGACTGTTCCATCAAAAGACCAACTGTTTTTTGATTATATATCACAATTTGATATTCTCTTTTTACAGGAAACCTGGGCCTCCACAGAGATACAATTAGATGGATATTGGGTTAACTCTATCCCAGCTGTCCCAAGTAAGGTGGGGGGAGAGCTAAAGGGGGTATTGTAACATTAGTGAATACATCCTTGCAATTTAAATGTGTATCACTGCCATTCCTGCAGCCATGGGTTGTGACTACCTTACTCTTATTTAAACAGGTGGAGATTTTGCTCTTTAATATCTACATTCCCCCAATCAATAAGAATAATTTGATCAACAAGATTTGGGACGGCATAGAAGATTTTATCCTGAGCTGCTTAGATAATTACCCTTCAGCAGCAATAATTATTGGGGGGGACTTAAATGCTAGGATGGGCCCAAATGATCAAGCATTATTTAATCAATTTAAGATCCATTATGATGAGAATGTACCAGAAGAACCCCTGCATCCCAGACAATTTAAAGACACTAAGGCAAATTGGGCAGGACTGTGTGTAAGACAGATGGCTGAACGCTTGGACCTTTGTATTCTGAATGGTTCCACCTGGGGGGACTACCCAGCAGACTATACTAATCAGGGAGCAGGAAGAAAACCCACAGTCGATTACTGGATAATATCATACGACCTCCTGAAATTCTTGCAGAAGATGGAGGTAGACTCGCGTCTGGAAAGCGATCACGATTCACTTATCCTTACTCTTACATTATACCAGAAATTACTTAGGGTTGGCTCAATCTATCTACCCAGATTAGAGAGCCAAAATACCCAGGTAAAAATTAAATGGACCGAGAAAAATGCAAAAAAAGTCACTAATTGGATGCTAGCCCCAGAAACCATAGAATTACATGCATCTCTACTAAGAAATAAGTTTGAAGGACCATACTTAGAGGAGTTTGAAACATTAATCTCAAATTTGAAGTCGGTTCTCACTAAGAGAATACTAGCTCACTCCAAAAAGCCAGTTTTAAAGAACAAAAAATGGTTTGATAGAGATTGCATGCAATTAAAAAGAATATATAATAAGGAATACAGAATAAGTAAAAATGACCCTTCTGAGGATCACACTCACTTCTTAAAACAGTTGAAAGCACAATATAAGACACTCCTAAAAGAAAAAAAAAGTGCGGCTTTGAAGGAGTCTTGGCAGAGATTAATTACATCAGTCAGGACAAAAAATACATCCCTCTTTTGGTACATCACCAGAGGATTGGGGAAATCCCCCCTACCCCCAACTAATCAGGTACCGATTCAGGCCTGGGAAGAATATTTTAGAGACCTATATACAGACCCCGACTATGTAAGTAAGGAGAGCCAAATTAGTTTGGACCAAACTGCTTACTGGCCCCCTGTAACACCAGAAGAGGTATCCCGGCTGATCGAAGCCCTCAAGACTAATAAGGCACCTGATGCTGATAATGTCCTCCCAGAAATAATCAAAAAGAACACCAGTTGGTGGGCCCCACTTTTAGCATCACTGTTTACATTTATAAATAAAACGGGCCGTATGCCAAGAGATTGGGGATTAGCAATTATTATACCAATCTATAAAAAGGGTAATAGAAATGATCCAGGAAATTATAGACCCATTAGCCTTTTGAGTGTTATTAGTAAATTGTATGCTAAACACCTAAACAATAAACTCCAGGATTGGCTAATTTCAGGAAAGATAATCAAGGATGAACAAGCCGGTTTTAGAGAAGGAAGATCTACGGTAGATCATATCCTGATACTTCACCATCTGGTGCAAAAATATACCCACAAAAAAAATTCCTCCCTCTACGTGGCTTTCCTTGATTTTAAGCAGGCCTTTGATTCAATATCCAGGAACACACTATGGGAGAAATTAGAATCCACTACAATCGATAAACGTCTCCTTTTTCTCATACAAAAATTGTATGCCAATTCCACCTTGAAAGTGAGGTGTAATCCACAAGGGACTTTAACTGGCCCACGGGTTCAAAAAGGGGTACGGCAAGGCTGCATCCTGTCCTCTTCCCTTTTTAACTTCTATATTAACCCCCTGATTGATCTCTTACAGAACCCTGACCTACATCCTCCTAACATAGCACAACGCAAAATCCTGATTCTCCTTTATGCCGACGATGCTGCTATAATTTCACAAACGCCCATAGGACTGAAGAGAGCAATAAGGGCAACACTTGGCTTCTGTAGACAGAACAAACTGATCCTTAATTTTGATAAATCAAAAATTTTAGTTTTTGCTAAAAGACCCAGACAATACTCTTGGAAAATTGAAGGACACAGATTAGAACAGGTTAGAACATTTAGATATCTTGGGGTGGTCTTCCACTCGCAAGGGACGTGGAAGGCACAACTGGAGCAAACATTGCAAGCAGCCAATAGGTCTTCAAATGCAATTAAACACTTCTTTTATACAGGCAGAGGTCAGTTAGTACCTGCTGCCTTAAAACTTTTTGAGGCCAAAACATTGGCACAGATTCTTTTTTTTTTTAATTGAAAAAGTTTTACAAATACAAATTTTTCCCCTTTTTTCCCCCCCACCCTAACCCAGCATTATAAAATACATATAAAAACAATATGTAATTCCATCCCATCCCCGCCCTAACCCTCCCCCTCCTCCCTCTTCCCTCCCCCCTTGACTTCCATTATATGCAATGCTAATATTCCCAAACAATATATATGTTATTCAACCTTCCATATCTTTTTTTCTATATTTACTAACATAATCATCAATCCTTCTCAGCTAAAAGCGACATAATATTTTCTAGTCTGATACTTATTCTGTACATACTCAATCCATAATTTCCATTCCTGTATATACTTCTCATGCGTCTGATCTTTTAAAAAAGCTGAAATCTTCGCCATTTCTGCAAATCCAGCCATCTTCTGAGTCCATTGGTCAACAGTCGGTAAGATATCACTCTTCCAATATTGGGCAATCAACAACCTAGCTGCTGTCACCATATACAAAATCAGTTTTGTTTCACCCAATGTAAAATCTTTAATTATACCCAATAAGAAAAATTGCGGAGAAAATTGTATTTTTTTCTTTAAAACATTTTGCATAACCCACCAGATTTTTATCCAAAAAGCCCTCACCTTTTTGCAAGTCCACCATATATGATAATATGTAGCATCTAAACAATCACATCTCCAACACTTTGGCTGCACATTAGGGTACATACAAGACAGTTTCTTGGGGTCTAAATGCCATCTATAAAACATTTTATAAAAATTTTCTCGTAAATTTTGTGACTGTGTAAATTTAACATTCTGAACCCATATTTTTTCCCATGTTTCCATCAAAACTGGTTGAGAGAAATTTTGTGCCCATTTAATCATACAATCTTTAACTAACTCATTTTCTGAATCCCTTTCTAACAGAACATTATAAACTCTCTTAATATGCATTGGACCTGTCTGCTTAATCTGTTCAACCAATTCTACTTCATATTCCATTAAACCAGTTTGTTGATCTTCTTTCCATCTCATCTGTAATTGATTGTACTGCAACCAAGTCAACGATTTCCCTTCTTCCAACAGCATATCCAAAGTCTTCAGTCGCCACCTGCCCTCTTCAAAGTAAAGTAACTCCTTGTATAAGAAACCCCCGAGTGACTTAATATTTGTATTCCACATGGTATCAGCAAGATCCAGCCAGAACGGAATCTTATAATCCCAGTTAATTCGGTGCTTCCTCGGCACAGATTCTTTATGGGGCACAAACAGGAATCCTAGCAAAGAAAAACTTGCTAGAAACTATACAAACCAAATTCCTGTGAGCCATCTTAGCTGCACCCAATGGAACTCCAAATGCCCAGATAAGAATTGAGACAGGTATGCCTCAAATTCAGGTAAGAGCCTGGAAAATGATGATCATTTATTGGCTGAAAATTCATTACTTTCCAGAGGGACTGTCCCCGCTAGTGCTGATTGACAACTTCCCCTCCCCCTGGAAATAGGCAATAGATCACAAGCTGGGCTCTTATGGACTTTCATCTGTATTCCTAATGTCCCTCGGCTTTGACAAAGCAAAGCAAGTAGTAATTGACAGAATGAAGGACATGGAGTTCCAAGAAGAACTAAATAGGTTGCCTCTCCACATTAGGGACAGAATCAACCAGGGTGTGTGGGAATCAGCAGGATATCTAAATGATCTGATCTTCCCAAAACAAAGAATAGCTTTCTTCAGAGCCAGATTTAATATTCTTCCCTCAACACTTCTCCAGGGCAGGTACAAGAGAACACTGATAGCAGAACGGATATGTATATGTGGAAAGGGAGAAGTCGAAGATATCTCACATGTTTTATTGCACTGAGTTATACAGAGTATGTAGGTCAATATACATTCTCCCCTTACTAGAGAGATTGCCAGGGAGGCAGAGGACTTTTATATAGGCTTTCTCCTCCAAGACTCTAATCCGGCTATCACGCATGCAGTGGCAAAATTTTGTGTCGCTGCAATATCCACAAGAAAAAAATTGGTTACTGAATTATAATATCAACTGGTGCCAATATTTTGAGATCTATAATGATACATTTACCCACATACTTACAAGCATGTAAATTAGGATTGAGGTAATATATTTTCATAACAGAGATGTTATTCACAATTAATGTCAGAAGTAATTTTAATTCATTGTATGTCTATTGCTGGTCGATGACCGTAATAAAGTTTTATTCATATATTATTCTTCTGGAAGAAACAAAAAGATCTGTAAGTTCAATGCCAGTGGGAAACTCATTATCACACACATACACCAGTTCTCTCTACCAATTAAACCTCCTCTGCCTTCTTAATCTGGCCTGTTCAGTTTAGCATTGTAGGCACTTACCTGATTCACTCTCTTCCCCTCTATATGTATTACAGGAGAGAGTACAATGCAGCCTCTTAAGTTATTTAAATTTGTAATTTAGGTTTTCTTGTCACCATGTTCTTTCCAAACTGAAGATAAAACTTTATTTTCCTTTAGCAACCATCTCAGAAATGCTCTTTCCTAACTCTTTTTTCATGGATAGTTTTCAGGTGATAAAACAATTCATTATCCACCACTTTTATGTTTAAAGCTATGAGGTTCCTGCTATTTTACTAGAAATATATTTCATTATATTCATATCTGTTTTGATTTAAGCTAGCCCATGTCTCTAAAAGACCTTATTCTATTGCTACAGAATAACATAATTATTTAGTGTACACATAACTATACACAACTATAACTGAAGGACCTTCCTTATCAGTAGTAGATTCCACTTACCTTCGTTACCGGTTCAGAATTGTGAGGGCGCACTGTTTCTGTGCATGCGCAGAGCATCCATGATGACATCCAGGTGGATAGGTGGAGCCTCCCTCAATCACCACTACCGGTTTGCCCAAACCGGGGCAACCGGTAGAAATCCACCACTGTTCCTTATGTTTCTAATGTGCATTAATGCTATTCTTATATTAATGGCTTTTCTTGAATATGCACAATGAGGACAAGATTGAACACAGCTGCAGAATATAATGCATGCTGGCTGAAACAGTTCTTTGTTACAGTAACTATTATCTAACTATCAGGGGTAATCAGTTAAAAAAAATTTTCAGTGGAGATGAAAAACAACAATAACAGAGAAACAATCAGGTTTTTGGGAATAAGATAGGTAAAAGCTGATAAGATCAGCTTTTACAGGAGAAAATATTTTCACTTGCACAGCAAGGTCGATAGAAATGTATTTGGTTAGAGGCTATGAGAGAGACAGATAGGAGCATTTTTAACTGAAGTGAGCTGGACTTGGAACCAGAATGCCATTTCAAGAAGAATAACTGCCCAAATTGTTCTCAGGGAATCTGAACTGTGCTGGAGGAGTATTTAATTGCTCCCTGTGTGCTCAGACAAATTCCAATGTTTCCAGTGGTTTGGCAAAAGAAAACCTAACACAGTAGCATTGAAGCTCTTATAAGTTTTCATTAAAGTAAACTTGATAGCACTGAAGCTCTCATAAATTCTCATTACTTGGAAATAAGGAACATTCAACAATATGATATGTAATGAAACCAATGACTGAGTGAGAATCAGGAAGTTGAAAGAGCATCAGAAATATGTGGGCCCTAGACCAGTGATGACTAACCTTTTCCGGACTGAGTGCCCAAAGCGTGTGCCCGAACCCCCAAAATGCAATGCGTATGCACTCCTGTCCATGTGTCCCCTGCACATGCGTGTGTGGCCCCTGCATGTGTCCTACCACCCGCGTATGCACACATGCCCCCACACATGCCCCCCACACCCCGTGCATGTATACATGCCTTGTTAGGACTGAAAAAAAGCTTCTAAAGAACAGCTGAGAGTCAGAGCAAAGCATGGAGATCGCTTCACTCGCTAGTGCCTTGTTAAAGCACAGTGGAGAGTAAAGGGAGCAGGCAAAGCTGGGAAGATTGCTTCACTTGCTAGCGCCTCGCTAGCACCTCGTTAGGGCTGAAAAAAAGTTTCGAAAAAGCTACATTTGGAGTATAAGACACACCCAAATTTTCAGCCTCTTTTAGGGGGGAAAAAGGTCCATCTTAAACTCCGAAAAATACGGTATACTGATCATGCTGTTTCATTTTGGAGTAATCAATATTATGCAGGGTGAAAAAGGCATAAGAAATAATAAGAAAAATAGTTCAAGGCAGGAGGTAAGGCAAGTAAATGTAATATAGCTAAATGTCAATGCTTTTCACTATGGTTCTCCATATCTTTATATCTTTGCAAACTATCCTTACTTTTTTTAGGTCCATACTCTGATTTATATATTTCGTTCTTTGAACTTCTTACCCTTTAACGTCTCTTTTTCAGGAGAGTGCACATCAAAAGCATTCACAAATCATGGTCCAATGGTCTAGTTGTTCATGCCAGCTGCCTCAGGGTTTAGAGTGATTACTGGCTAGGTAGTAATGGTAGTAATGGTCCTCTATGGAGCCATCACCTGATAGAACTGTTCAGTGCATCTGCTGGGCTTGGTACAGAAAGTGGTGTGCTCAGGGACTAGGTGGTTGTCTAGTTTCCTGTCATCTAAATCTGAGTCCAGCTGTTCTAGATAGTTGCTGGTAAAATCAGCCTCAGGTGCTTCATTGCTTGCTACTTCCTAAGCCTGATTTTATCTGATGCATCAAGAACAGATTCCTTGGCATCTGAGTCTTTTGTGTTCGAGCTGGGCATGGTACCTGGTACTTCAGATATGTTGGTCTAGAACCTACAATATTTTCAGCCAGCTCATGAAAGATGACCTTTAGATAACATTTTATTGAAGAGGCTGCTTTGTAATCTTCAGCTTACTCAGTATTCAAAATAGAATTTTTGCTGACAGAAAAGCACTTATCAATAAAATATTATATATACATGATAGCATAAAATACACCAGAGACCAAAAGCGTGTTTTGGACAGGTGCATTTAATAAAACATTAACATAAAATAGTTTGAATTTAATCAGTATGATATGACAATTTCCTGGAGTACCAATTATCTGGACTCCTTGGTGAAGTGTTTCTGCTTTATGATAATGGAAAGGCTGAATGAAAATGAATGAATGAATGAATGAATGGCTCTAAAGTTATCAAACCAAGGTGAAGTAGCACAATTAGCAATTTATTTGGAATTCATCCTAAACAAATTTGGCAAAAAATTTATAGAAATGATTAGGGTAATTTATTCGAATCAAACCACAAGAATTATGGTAAATGGAGACCTAACAGAGAAAGTCAATATAAATAAAGGGGTTAGGCAAGGTTGTCCATTATCTCTGCTCTTATTCATTCTCTCATTAGAAGTTTTACTGACTCAGATAAGGGGAAATAAGAAAATAAAAGGGTTAAAAATTAAAACAGAGGAATATAAAACACAGACCTTTACAGATGATATGGTGTTCATAATAGAAGACCCTTTTGAAACGGGAGAATTGCTATTACAGGAAATAGAGAAATTTGGCATAATCGCAAGCTTAAAAATAAAAATAAAATAAAGATACTCACTAAAAATCTTATGCAAGGCCAAAATAAGAAATTAGAGGAGAAATTAGGAATTCGAATTGTAAAAAAAGTAAAGTATCTGGGTATTTGGATAATGGCAAGAATATTTTCAATAAAGGAAGATAATTATTTGAACCTACTGCAGCAAATTCAAAAAGATTTAGAGTTGGGTGAAATTACAAATATCATTGACTGGAAGAATTGCTACTATAAAGATGAATATCCTACCATAAATTTTATATTTATTTCAAATGGTACCTATAAAATTGGGGGGAAACTTTTTTGAAAAATTTAATAAAATAATTAGTAAGTTTATATGGTTGGAGAAAAAGCCCAGAATTAAATTAAAACTCTTACAAGATTCTAGAAATAAGGGTGGCTTTGACCTCCCAGATTGGAAACTTTACCATCAGGCTGCAGTAATATCATGGCTCAAAGAATGGATAAATTTAAAAAATGCAAGAATACTAATGATTGAGGGGCACAACTTACAGAGGGGTTGGCATGCATTTATTTGGGAGGGAAAGAACAAAGTCCACACATATTTCCAAAGACATCAGGTGAAAGAAGTATCGCTAGAAATTTGGATGAAGATTAAAAGAAATTTTTACACAAAAGTTCCAAGATGGATATCAACGATGGAAGCCTTGGTCTACCCCAATTTAATAGACTTAAACAAAATAGTAACCTATAAAGAGTTGTTAGACGGACAAGGAAATTTGAAATCCAAACAAGAATTATTAGAAGAAGGAATTAAAATAGATTGGTGGCCTTATTTACAGATCCAAACAAAATACAAAAAAGATTTAGAATTATATGGATTTCAAAATGGACCAAGAAATGGATAAAATATTAACAGGGACAGATGAAAAGATAATTACCAAAACGTATAATTGTCTCCTCAAATTCAAAATGGAGGAGGAAACAGTGAAGAAAACAATGATAATTTGGATAAATTTTTTTGGATACAACATAGAATTAGAGTATTGGAAAAAAATATGTGGAGCAAATTATAAAATGACGTTGTTGGCCGCCCTCAAAGAAAATATTTATAAAATGTTTTATAGGTGGCATTTACCCCTGGCGAGATTGGCCAAGATGTTTCCAAACAACCCACTGTACTGTTGGAAATGTAATAATCCACAAGGGACATACTACCACATGTGGTGGACATGTCCCAAAGCAAGAGACTACTTGTTAAAAATTAAAAAATGGTTGGAGGAAATGACTGGGCAAAAAATTGATATGAAACCTGAATGATTTTTGTTAGAGATTATAAAAGAAAAAATGACTAAAGAAATTCAATACCTCATACTCCACATAATTACAGCCGCCAGAATCTCATTTGCCCAAAACTAGAAACAACAACATGCTCCATCAAACATGATGATTATAAAAAAGGGGCTGGAGTGTGCAGAATCAGATAAACTAACGATGGAACTTAAGGATAGAGAGGAAACAATTTACTATGAAACATGGAACAGATTGTATGATTGGCTGGAAAAGAAATCTAAAATTAATGGATAATGTACAGTGTAAGAGAAGATTTTATTTATTTATTTATTTATTTATTTATTTATTTATTTATTGGATTTCTATACCGCCCTTCTCCTGAAGGACTCAGGGCGGTGAACAGATTAAGATTTCATATACATATAATAATTATATTATGTTTGTGTATATATATATATATATATATATATATATATATATAAACAGTAAATAATAAATTGAGTCAACTTGTTGTATCTGCTAAGACCTTGGCATAGAATTTAGGTGTTTATGCTAGCACTGCTTGTTGAAATAGAAAGGTCTTCAGGGCACGTTGGAAAGTGCGAAGATCTGGGATTATTCGTATTCCAGGGGGTATTTTGTTCCAAAGAGTAGGTGCCCCCACAGAGAAGGCTCTCTCCCTTGGAACTACTAGACGACATTGTTTTAAGGATGGTACTATGAGTAGGCCTACTCTATGAGAGCATATCGGTTGGTGGGAGGTTATCGGTTGCAGTAGGTGGTCTCGTAACTACTCAGGTCCTAAGCCATGGAGTACTTTAAGAACCAACACCTTGAAGCGCACTCGGAAGACCACTGGGAGCCAGTGCAGCTCGCGTAGAAGAGGTGTTAACATGTGAGCGCTATGTTGCTCCCATAATTACTCACGCGGCTGCATTCTGGACCAGTTGAAGCTTCCAGGTGCACTTCAAGGGGAGCCCCATGTAGAGAGCATTGCAGTAGTCAAGTCGGGAAATGACGAGGGCTTGAGTGTGCGTAAGGAGTCCCGGTCTAGAAAGGACGCAATTGGCGAATTAGGCGAACCTGATAGAAAGCTCCTCTGGCCACGTCTGTTATATGGTCTTCTAAAGACAGTCGTGCATCCAGGAGGATGCCTAAATTGTGAGCTTTCTCTGCAGGGGTCAATGACTCGTCCCCAATAGTTAATGATGGGACTAACTGGCTGTACCAGGATGCTGGCAGCATAGCCACTCAGTCTTGGAAGGGTTGAGTCGAAGCCTGTTTCTCCCCATCCAGACCTGTATGGCCTCAAGGCACCAGGACATCACTTCTAGGGCATCATTGGGGTGGTTTGTGGTGGAGATGTACAGCTGAGTGTCATCAGCGTACAGATGACATCACACCCCAAAACCATGGATGATCTCCCCCAACGGCTTCACATAAATGTTGAACAGGAGAGGCGAGAGGACTGACCCCTGTGGCACCCTGCAAGTAAGGGGCCTCGAGGTCAATCTCTGTCCACCTGTCAACACTGACTGCGACCTGTCAGAGAGGTAGGACGAGAACCACCATAATACGGTGCCTCCCACTCCCAGCCCCTCCAACCGGTGCAGCATGATACCATGATCAATGGTATCAAAAGCTGCTGAGAGATCTAATAGGACCAGGATAGAGGAACATCCCTTATCCCAAGCCCTCCAGAGATCATCAACCAACGCAACCAATGTTGTTTCTGTGCTGTATCCAGGCCTGAAGCTGGACTGGAATGAGTCTAGATAGACAGCTTCATCCAGGTACTGTGGGAGCTGTCGTGCCACCACACTTTCGACAACCTTCGCTAAAAAGTGAAGGTTGGAGACTGGACAGTAGTTTGCTAAAACAGCCGGATCCAGAGAGGGCTTCTTAAGGAGGGGTCTCACCACTCTTTCAAGGCGGGAGGTAAGAATCCCTCGCTCAGAGAAGCGTTAATAATTCTCTGGAGCCAGCTACGTGTAACCTCCCGGGTAGCCAGCACTACCCAGGAAGGGCATGGGTCCAATAAACATGTGGTCGCATTCAGCTTCCCCAGTAACCTGTCCATGTCCTCAGGAGTCACAGTATCAAATTCATCCCAGATAATGTCCTCAAGATCTGCCCTCGTTATTTCATCCAAATTAACCCAGTTAGAGTCTAAGCCTTCCCAAATCTGAGCGATTTTATCATGCAGATATTGTGCAAAATCCTCAGCTCATCCTTGCAGAGGGTCTTCCTGGGCTCTCAGCTGGAGTAAAGAGCAGGTGAAGATATATGGAGAGTGCATAACTCAAAAGAATTGGACTTTACCTTCCATTCGGATAGGCATAAATCCTTTTCCAGGATAGATTTTAGTTTGTTAACGGTTGATTTATTTCCTAAAGCAAGGAAAACGAAGATATTTCCCAGGACATTAAGTGATGATAGTCCGGTATGGATAGAAATTGAGATGGGAAAGAAAGAAAGAAGATCTTGGAGACTAAATGAAAATTTATTCAGATATGAAAAGAATGTAAATGAACTTAAGAAGCACATAAAGGAATTTTTTAAACTGAATCTAAACAAAGGTACCCCTATTGAAATAGTTTGGGATGCAGGTAAAGCATATATGAGAGGGGTACTGATACAAATGAACTTTAAGCATAAACAAGATAGACAGAAAAAGAGAACAGAACTGGAAGGAGAGATAAAGAAAAAGGAACAGTTATTGATAAAAAACCCAACAGATGGAAAATTACAAGGAATCATAAAACTTTTGAAAGATCAATTTCAAATGCTTATAGCGGAACAAACAGCAACTAATTTACAATTTGCAAAACACAATACTTTTGCTACTGCCAATAAGCCGGGCAGATGGTTGGCTTATACATTGAGGAAACAACTAACTACACGAACGATTGATAGTATTGAGCATGGTGGGAAGGAAGTTTTTCAACAAGAATTAATCAAAAAAGTTTTCTTGGATTATTATACTAAGTTATATGCCAAAGATAATATACAGAATAAACTTATAGATAAATATCTTGAAGAAAAAAGAGTTACTAGAATTTCACTTGCTCAAAAGGAAAGAATGGATCAATTAATAACAGTTGAGGAGATTAGCTTTGCTATAAAACAACTGAAAACAGCAAAAGCTCCAGGGACGGATGGCCTAACTGCAGTTTATTACAAAACCTTACAAACAGAAATGATTGAGCATCTTAAAGATTTATTTTGTAGTATACAGCAAGGCGGCAAAATACCTTCTTCATGGAAAGCAGCTTTTGTATCATTGATACCGAAAGAAGAATCAGGTCCTAAAAAACCAGAAAATTTTAGACCAATATCTCTTTTAAATACGGATTATAAAATTTTTGCAAAAGTATTAGCCAACAGATTAATGCCAGCTATTCAAGAGGTGATTCATCACGACCAAGCAGGATTTATTGAAGGCAATATATGAAGGAGAATGTGAGGCAAATCATAGATTTATTGGATTATTTAGACAAGAATAAACAGATCCCGGCAGTGCTGGTTTTTTTGGATGCGGAGAAGGCCTTTGATCGAGTGAATTGGAATTTTATAATAAAGACTTTGGAAAAAATGGACTTTGGGGATCGGTTTATACAAGCAATTGCAGCGGTATACCAAGAGCAATCTGCACAACTTATTATCAATGGAAGTTTAACTACGAACTTAAACATACAAAAAGGCACAAGACAAGGATGTCCACTATTTCCATTGTTATTTATCTTAACTTTAGAAGTCTTGTTGAACACAATATGGGACTCGAACTCCTTGAATGGAATAGTTATAAGGCAAGAAGATTACAGGACTAGGGCATTTCAGATGATCTGGTTGTTACCCTAACACGGCCGATGAAATCAATAATCCAGTTGAAACTTATTATAGAAGAATATGGCATGGTATCAGGATTTAGACTGAATCAGAGAAAAACTAAGATGATAACAAAGAATTTGACAATGGTTCAAAACAAGGAACTTGAAAGGATGGCAGGCTTTGAAATAGTATCAAAGGTTAAATACCTAGGAATACAAGTTGCAGATCTAAATATAAAACTGTTTCAAAATAACTACGAGGTGTTGTGGCAAAAGATACAAAAATATATGCAAACTTGGAAAAAACTGCAACTGTCTTTACTTGGGAGAATTGCAGCAGTTAAGATGAACGTTCTACCCAGATTTATCTTTTTGTTCCAAATGATACCGGTGCTCAAAACTGATAAACAATTGTTAGAATGGCAAAAAGGAGTGAACAAGTTTGTCTGGAATGAGAAAAAAACGAGAGTTAAACTGAAAATTATGCAAGATACTCATGAGAGGGGTGGCCTTAAACTTCCAAACCTCCGATTGTACTATGAAGCAGCAGCATTGATACAAACAAGTGATTGGTTTGGAAAAACAAAGACTGGAGTATTGAATATAGAAAGCCACGATCTGGAATTGGGTTGGCATGCATATTTATTTTATGAGCATAAAGTGGATAAAGTATTTAATAGTCATATATTTAGAAATGCCTTGATGAGAATTTGGAAGAAGCACCGATTCAAATGGGATTATAAAATACCGCTTTGGTTGGATCTTGCTGATACCATGTGGAATACAAATATTAAGTCACTCAGGGGGGTTTTATATAAAGATGTACTTTTCATGGAAGGGGGCAGATGGTGGCTCAAGACATTGGAAACACTGTTGGCAGAAGGGATTACTTTAACTTGGTTACAGTATAATCAACTACAAGTGAGATGGAAAGAAGATCAAAAAACTGGTTTAATGATGTATGAAGTAGAATTGGTCAGACAGATAAAAGAGAAAGGACCAATGCACATTAAGAAAGTTTATAATGTTTTGTTAGAAAGGGACTCAGAAAAAGAGCTGGTTAAGGATTGTATGATTAAATGGGCACAAAACTTTACAGAACCAGTTATGATGGATACCTGGGAAAAAATATGGGTCCAGAATGTTAAATTTACACAATCACAGAATTTGCGGGAGGATTTTTATAAAATGTTTTATAGGTGGCATTTAGATCCTAAGAAATTGTCATGTATGTATCCTAATGTTCAGCCAAAATGTTGGAGATGTGATTGCTTAGATGCTACATATTATCATATATGGTGGACTTGTAATAAAGTGAAGGCTTTTTGGATAAAAATTTGGTGGGTTATGCAAAATGTTCTGAAGAAAAAACTACAATTTTCTCCACAATTGTTTCTATTGGGTATAGTTAAGGATTTTACAATGGGTGAAACAAAACTGATATTGTATATGGCCGTGATGGCGAACCTATGGCACGGGTGCCACAGGTGGCACGCGGAGCCATATTGGTGGGCACGCGAGTGTTGCCCTAGTTCAGCTCCAGCGCACTGGCTAACTGATTTTTAGGCCTTCCGGTCCCACTGGAAGTCGGAAAACTGGCTGTTTCCAACCTCCGGGAGGATGGGGAAGGCTGTTTTTGGCCTCCCCAGGCTCCTAGAAAGCTTCTGGAGCCTGGGGAGGGGGGAAAACTGGCCTACTGGGCCCACTGTGCCATCACGTGCCAAAAGCAGGGGGAAGGGGGGGCACGCATGGGAGGGAGGGGCACATTGAATTATGGATGTGGGCACCCGCACCCTCGACCCCCCACGCTCCCCTTGCTTTTGGCACGCGACGGCAAAAAGGTTAGCCATCACTGGTATATGGTGACAGCAGCTAGATTACTGGTTGCTCAATATTGGAAGAAAGATGTTATGCCTACTATTGATCAATGGACCCAGAAGATGGCCGGATTTGCAGAAATGGCGAAGGTTTCAGCTTTTTTAAAGGATTATACCCAAGAGAAGTACATGCAGGAATGGAAAAAGTGGATTGATTATGTACAAAATAAATATCAAACCAGAAAATATCACATAGCTTTCAGCTGAGGGAGATTAGACGAATATGGTAATGCTGAACAGAATGCAGGGGGTAGAATATGAAGGGGATG
Organism: Ptyas mucosa; assembly: GCA_012654045.1. Classification (NCBI taxonomy): domain Eukaryota; kingdom Metazoa; phylum Chordata; class Lepidosauria; order Squamata; family Colubridae; genus Ptyas; species Ptyas mucosa. The sequence continues at coordinate 1,094,803 of WNWU01000042.1, read as the reverse complement.
AGTAATATATATTGTGTTTGGGATTACTAGGGTTTTATATAGTGGAAGTCAGAGGGGCTGGGGGGGGGAGAGGGGTGGTTGGGGAGGGATGGGGAGGGAAAGGGGGGAATTGTATTTTTGGCTTAACTTGATTTATGAAATATATAATATATGGGGGAGGGGGGGGAAAAGGGGGAAAAATTTGTATTTGAAAAACTTTTTCAATAAAAAAAAAAACAAGGCGGCTGGGTGATTATCTGCCGATGCAATAAGAGCGGAAAAATAGTTACATTTTGCTGCTTTTATCGCCACTAAGTAGGTCTTAATATAAGATCTCACTAGTGTTCGGTCAGATTCAGAACGACTGGCCCTCCAACTGCTCTCTAGGTGTCTTTTCTGGCATTTCATCCCCCTCAGCTCATCAGAGAACCAAGGAGCTGGGTAGGTTTGACGCTGGGTCAGAGGCCGCAAAGGCATGACCCGGTCTAAAGCACCAGCGTCCTATCCCAGGACGCCACTAGGTCTTTAGCCGAGTCATGAGCCAAGGTCTCAGGAAATGGCCCAAGCTCCATTTGGAACCTATCAGGATCCATCAGGGGCCTGGGGCGGAACCATTTAATTGATTCCGCCTCCCTGTGGTGGGTTGTAGTGGTCAGAAAGTCAAGCTTAAGGAGAGAATGGTCTGACCATGACAAGGGTTCGATGACTATAACCCCTATATCTAGACCATTCAGCCAATGGTTAGAGATAAAGATCAAATCCAGAGTGTGTCGCCCCATGTGAGTAGGGCCATGAACTAATTGGGTCAGGTCCATGGCCGTCATGGAAGCCATAAAATTCCGAGCCTCTTCAGACGTTTCACCAATGGATGGCAAGTTGAAATCTTCCATAACCAGTAGCTTAGGAGTCTCAACTGCTACCTCGGCTATTACGTTGAGGAGCTCAGGCAGGGCTGCTGATACGTGGCAGGGAGCCAGGTACGCAATCAACAGGCCCATCTGTAACCCAAAACCCCACTTCACAAGGAAGGACTCACATCCGGTTGTCTGAGGGACAGTGACTTCCCTATGGTCAAGACCTTCCTTTATAATGACTGCCACACCTCCACCCCTGCCCCGAGTCCTTGGCTGATGGAATGTGCGGAAACCTGGTGGGCACATTTCTACGAGGGGGACCCCCCCTTCATTATAATGGAATGTAATATTTAATGTGTAGTAGGTATGTATATATAATGTATTGATTATATGAATACGTATGTGACAAACAAAATGTATATACTGTATGTATATACAGTAGTTGGTTGAAAGATAAAATGGATATTATTAAAGATGCCGGTATTGGAAATCTGGAAAAGTGTAACCAAGATTTTAAAGATGTAAATGTTGAATAAAAATAAATTTAAAAAAAAATACACCAGAGACCAAAAGTGTGTTTTGGACAGGTGCATTTAATAAAACATTAACATAAAATAGTTTGAATTTAATTAGTATGATATGACAATTTCCCTGAGTACCAATTGCCTGGACTCCTTGGTGAGGTGTTTCTGCTTTATGATAATGGAAAGGTTGAATGAAATAAATGAATGAATGAATGGCTCTAAAGATATCAAACCAAGGTGAAGTAGCACAATTAGCAATTTATTTGGAATTCATCCTAAACAAATTAGGCTCTAGCATATTTGCTATTAATGAAGATACCAGCTGTTGTGACACTTCTTGTAGAAATGCTTGTATTGTATCTTAACACTACACAAAGGAATTTGCTTACTGCTTTTTTCCTACAAACACTTATGCAAAAAATTTGGGGCCTTATAAAATAAATTCATTATTTCCCCAATTTCATATTTCTAGTTATCTCTATCCCTTGGTCTTCATTACTAAAAAAAGAAGAAATTATTTATCAGTAAGTTATTAATAAAGCAGGAGTAGGGTGGGAGGCTGTATAATGAATAGAAAAGAATACTACAGAGAAGTCAATGTAACATTAATAGGATTGTTCATTATAAACCAATACCTTCAACTCAAATGATTTGTGTATCAGAAATCAATGAGCAAATACCAATGTTCTGTTTCCAAATTGATAATGGCACTTCTTCAGTCCTTTTTCTTTTTTTACTGAGTGCTAAAAATGTTATGGTGTGTGCTAGAGATCATGTTTCAAAAAAACTAAAAACATTTTATTTAAATTATTTAAAAAATAGTCTACCATTGAAATGCAGTCAACATCACTACTTACATGACACACAGGAAGCAACTTTCTACATTACATTTAATTATTTTTCAATTATTTATTAATTGAATATAAAAAATATTAAACATTAAAAATGTTTTCATTGCAAAATTGCAACTGTTCACCCCAATATCTTTAGAGAGGGCCATCTGTGGTCTTGAGACATCAATTGTTTTAACTCTATAATAATGACACAATTCTACAGGAAAGTACAAAGTAATTGAAGGATATAAATCTCTAGGTTTGAAGAATAATTTATTAAAGTCTTTTTTTAAAAAAACCTATCTTCACTATTTGAAATGCTAACATGCAGTGATCTTTGCAGTGTTTCAGGAGTGATTCTTTGTTACTGTGCAGAAAAAGTGAGGATCATTGAGAGATTTTGAGGTAATTAAATGTTCATGAAGTTCTGTTCTGACAAAATTACTCTTGGGTCAGGGGTTAGCTTAGGTCAGGGGTGTCAAACTCAAGGCCCAGGGGCCAGATCTGGCACATGAGGTGCTTAGATTTCGCCCATGAGGCCGCCCTGGAAATAGTGAAGGACCGGCCCATGGTGCATCTGCCAGTGAAAACAGAGCTCATGAGGGCTGCGGGCGGCCCTCCTGAACTCTGTTTTCACTGGCAGAGGGTTGCAGGAGGCTGTTACAGCTGAAAACTGAGTTCGGGAGCCCATTTTCGCTGCCAGAGCGCTTGGGCCACCACAGGCGCCCCGACATAAGTGATGTTGAGCTGGCCATGCTCATCCTGGCCACACCCACCCCAGCCCCCCAAGGTCAAACACAGCCCTGATGCGGCCCTCAATGAAATCGAGTTTGACACCCCTGCCTTAAAAGGTAAAGGTTCCCCTCGCACATATGTGCTAGTTGTTCCTGACTCTAGGGGGTAGTGCTCCTCTCCATTTCAAAGCTTAAGAGCCAGCGCTATCCGAAGACGTCTCTGTGGTCATGTGGTTGGCTCCCCTTCCTCTTTTTGTATCCAGCTGGCGCTTTCCAAAGCTGGCTTTTCCAGTGTTAGCTGCCCAAATCCCCTTTGATTGTGATTTTTAAAAATTATTATTTACATCAGCCGTCCCTTTCCGGACATCACCGGGCTTTAAAGACCTCTCTTTGTATTAGATTGGTGGATAAATCTCAGGCATGAATATGTCTATGTATTTAAAATGGGAATGAACAGAAATTCTTAAAAGAAATTTAGCATGAAGCGGGGGAAGTGAGATTTATTTATTTATTTATTTTTATTTATCTTAGATTTCTATACCGCCCTTCTCCCTAGGGACTCAGGGTGGTGTACAGCCAAGTAAAAACACATAATATAAACATTAAGAACAAATTAAAAAGAATATCTAAATTTGGCTCCAAAATTTAAAAACACCCCGATTTAAAATTATTTAAAAGGCTTCGCTTAGGCCGCCCGGCTTGTTGGAAGAAAAATGTTTTAAGGGCCCGGCGGAAGGCATGGAGGTCATGGATTCTTCTTATCTCAGGGGGCAGCTGATTCCAGAGGGTAGGAGCCCCCACAGAGAAGGCCCTCCCCCTGGGGGTCACCAGCCTACATTGCTTGGCTGATGGCACCCCGAGGAGACCCTCTCTGTGGGAGCGCACGGGTCGATGGGAGGTTGTCGGTGGCAGAAGGCGGTCTCGTAGATAACTGGGCCCTATGCCATGGAGCGCTTTAAAGGTGGTAACCAACACCTTGAAGCGCACCCGGAAGACCACTGGGAGCCAGTGCAGCTCGCGCAGGAGCAGTGTTATGCGGGAGCGCCATGTAGCCCCCGTAATTACCCGTGCGGCCACATTCTGGACCAGTTGGAGCCTCCGAGTGCTCCTCAAGGGGAGCCCCATGTAGAGAGCATTACAGTAGTCCAGGCGAGAGGTGACGAGGGCGTGAGTGACCGTGCACACGGAATCCCGATCAAGAAAGGGGCGCAACTGGCGAATCAGGCGTACCTGATAAAAGGTCCCCCTGGCCACAGCTGTCAGATGTTCCTCTAAGGACAGCTG
>WNWU01000042.1:980905-1083347 GCA_012654045.1 Ptyas mucosa | reverse complement strand
GGGGGGGGGGTTATGTTGATATTGATGTGAAGGAAAAACAGAGATATTTGCCAGGCTATAATTTTTCAAATATACCTGTTGTTTGCTAAGAGATCTGGAAATATTTCATATCTTGTATAATTTCAAAATCATTTATAGTAATATATACCTTAAATCTTTAAAATTTCTTCTCATGTTTTTTTCTTGTATTCCATCCAACTATAGGATTATCATTATCTAGTAACTGTGTGAAGTTGTTTGCTAAAGTTCAGTCAGGTTTTGGAGACAGATTCAAATCTCAATCACAATAATGCTGAGTTACTGTATATACCCGAATATAAGCCGAGTTTTTCAGCACGTTTTTCAGGCTGAAAAAAACCCCCTCGGCTTATATTCGAGTCACGAAAAAAAATGCCTTTTTAAAAGAAAACAAATGAGTAGACCTGTGTCTGCAAAAATAGAAAAAACAGCCCCTTTCAACTTCAGTATAGGTTAATTACCATAAGTTGATTTGAACAGCCTCCCGACTCTCAGCTGATTTGCTCTCAGCTGTTTTGGGCAGGGGTCTCTTTGCTAGCTGCAAAGAGTGCTGCTGGAGCACATTTTTTTTCTCCTTGTTCAATTCAAGCTGAAACCGAAACCGAAACTAAAGCAGGTTGTTGGCTTTGCTGTTTGCTTGCAACGTTGGAAAGGCAGATTTCTTTTCTTTTTCCTCATCAAAAAAGGTAGGTGCAAACAATGGGAAATTTATGGCAAATGGCAAAAGAGGAGAGTTCAAGATTTTAAAACGCAAAAGAAAAAAAAGCTCTATTTAACTAGGGAATTGTAATACCGTATATACCCAAATATAAGCCGAGTTTTTCAGCCCATTTTTCAGGCTGAAAAATGCTCCCTTGGCTTATATTCGGGTCACGAAAAAAATGACTTTTTCCCTGCAACTTGTTTTGGCTCCCGGGTTGCAGGGAGGCTTCCTAAAGCCAAAATGGGACGTGTGGGAGGGGGGGTGCGGCGCCCCTCCCCCGTGCCCCTTTTTGGCTCCCGAGGCTTGCTAGGGGCATGAGAGGGGTGCCTAGCAAGACTCTCTGCAGCCCCCTGGAAGCAAAAACGGGCTGGGGGGGCTTAAAGGGAGAAAGAAACAAAGAAATCCTCACCGTTTAGGGAGATCCCATGTGCACTGAGCTTGAGTTGAGAGCTGATTGTAATTGGCTGCTAGTTAGCCTTCTTGTAATTGGCTGCTAGCTAGTGGGTTCTCCCAGCTTGGCTGTCTCAGGAAATCTGGGAGTTGAAGTCCACAGGTTGTAAAAGGGCCACATTTGCCCAGCCCTGGTATCTCTTAACAGAGGCTTCAACTTGCCTGAAATTAGATCAAGCCAGTGACTGGGTGGGCGTGGCTAGCTGGTCATGTGATATATGTGTATAGGGACTACTCAGAGGGCTGAAAAAAGTCATTTCTGACAGGTCCTCACACTTCTGACTGGTCCTCACACTTATGACCATCCTCACATTTATGCCCATGCCTCATTCTTAACAACCATGTCACTCATTTCACAGCTGCTTCTCTTCACCATGGTGATAAGATAGGGCAAAAATGTAAAATGTGAGGACAGTCGTAAGTTCGAGGACTGGTCACAAGTGCGAGGACCAGTCAAAAATTACTTTTTCAGCCCTCTGAGTAGTCCATATGCACAAAAGGACTACCCAGAGGGCTGAAAAAAGTGATTTCTGACAGGTCCTCGCACTTTTGACCAGTCTTTTTTTATTTTGAAATTTACCAGTAGCCCCTGCATTTCCCACCCCCGGCTTATACTCGAGTCAATAAGTTTTCCCAGTTTTTTGTGGTAAAATTAGGGGCCTCGGCTTATATTTGGGTCGGCTTATACTCGAGTATATACGGTAAGTCACATTGTAAAAAAACATAAAGATGATTTATTTTTGATTTATATTGTCAGGTTGCCGTTTTTTGAGGCTGATAATTTGTGTTTTTAGCTTTCATATTCTGTCGGATTTAATGTATCCCTGTGAAGTTTATAGATATTTTATTTTCTCTTGCCCCCTTTTTTCTTAATGCAACATTTTTTCCAGGCTAGCACTATTAATTGCAGAAGGAATTAATAATTTGTGGTAATTAATTGAGTATATTCATTTTGATTAAATTGTAGTGTATTTTGTCTAAACGTATATAATGAAAGCCAAATGAAAGATGTTTTGCAGGATAACTGGTGAATGTGTAGAGCTGATTATTCTAGTCAAGCAGGTTACTTGCTTGATTAATTGGATGAAGTAAGTATTTTCCTTCTACTTCTGCCTTCTGCCTTTCCTTAGGTTTTTGTTATGGTTGGGATTAAATGCTGGGACATGGATAAGGGAAAATATGTGTCTTGACATTAGAGAGAAATTGTGGTTAGGTTCAACTTTTCAGATTTATGGTTAAAATTTATGTGACAATTAGCATTAGGGTTTTATGATTGGTGGCAGACATTTGCTTTGTGTCATTGTTGAGATTGAGTGCTGGCTGCAGGATTAGGGAAGATATTTATATTGGCATTAAGTAAGGATTTTGGTAAAAAAATATTGAGGTTTATGTTTAAGATTACCACGAAGATAAGTCTGGTTGGTTTTTAACAAATAGTTCAGTTCTATAATATTATCACAAGGAAAGAGATTGTGTGAAATCTTCATATAGCAAGTAAGTAGACAATGTGATGGGACACACTTTTAGTTCTTTATGGTTTGCTTTAAGATAGCTAACATCTATTAGTGTGAAGTTTATTCATTTTGTGTGTAACAGACACCAAAGTTTAGAGTAATTTGTTAGATAATAGAAATGTCAGGATTAATATGGTCCTGTTCTGATAATGTCATTATTGTAATTTATGATTTCAATGATTGCTGAAATTGTTCATGCTGTTAAAACAGTTTTCAAATCTAAGAATCAAATCAAAGAAAATAAATTTTATATACTGAACTTTGTCAAGCATTAAAATTGACAAAGTGAAGGACATCTCTGACCTTTTGTTTTCATGAAGTTTTGAAAGAAAAACCATAATAACAACTTGGAACTTTCATCACAAAAGAAATTTAATTTCTTTTGCCCTTTCTGAAAAGAAAAACAATACTATGATTTTTAAACTAAAATTTAAGTAGAAAATTATTTATCACTACTCAAAATGTTCCATTTTTAAAAACAGAATGTTTCAATAACTACTTAACATTTCCAGGCTAAAGTAAACAGGTTTTACTTTCTGAATAGAGAGGAATAGCTTTAAAATGTTAATAAGTAGGATCTGAAATTTTAGCATTATATACGACCTGATCATTAGACTCTACTCGAGTTACAATTTTATTATGGAGCTAAGTCAATAAATAAAATAGTAATAAAATGAAAGAGGTATATATAATTACTTTGTAGTAATGTTTAACTTTAATCCCACTGCAGCTGAATAGGTTTATTAATATAAGTCTGAACATGAAATATTGTTTGGGCAAAGATTATGGACCCAGACACCATAATGATGTCAGGATATAACTAATCTGGTGAAGCCTCAAGAACAGTTTTAATGAAAATGAGATACCTGCCTGAAAAATCCTATTTATATGTGAAATAGTCTAAATGTACAAAAAACCACAAATATTTTCCATTTTAAACCACGCAATAACTAAGTTATTGTGTGATTTAAAATGGAAGAAATATAACTATTTTAACTATTTTAATTTAAACATTTAATTCAGTGGTGAAATGTAAAATTTGTTACTATTGGTTCTGTGGGCGTGGCTTGGTAGGGGGTAATATGACTGGGTGGGTGTGGCCAACTTTTTCTTTTAAACTACTTTTAAAAGTATTTTTTTCTACAACCTTCAGCCAAAGAGGTTGTAGAAAAAAATGCTTTTAAAAGGCTGTGATGGTCCCAGCTGAGCCACACGATCATCAGAGGCTTTTTAAAAAACTTTTAAAAGCATTTATAGAAAAAATGCTTTTAAAAGTAAAAAAAAAAAACCTCTGATGATCAGCTGGGCATGTGGGGAGGGCAGGGATTTCTGCTACCGGTTCTCCGAACCACCCACCGCCATCGCTACCGGATCAGGTGACCCGGTCTGAACTGGGAGCATTTCACCCTGCATTTAATTGTATAGACATGTAAACATGCATAATAAATACGATGGTCTTTTTCCTAGCTTTCTGCTTTGCATTATTGAGTAATACATATTTCATTCTATCTTATTGTGCTTTGGGGTCAGTTTTTTTTGTTCCTGATCATTGCCTAGACTAGTCTCTGCAGTTTTCTTGACAAGATTTCAGAAGTAGTTTGCTATTGCCTGCTTCCTAAGGCTGGGAAAGAACGATTGGCCCAAGGTCAGCCAGTGGGCTTTATGCCTCAGGTGGAACTAGAACTCATGCTATTGTGTTTTCTAACCTTATGATTTAACCATTACACCAAATTAGAACCAAAAGAGAGAAAGGAGTGAATAAATAACAGCATAATTTATATAGTATAAGAAATTTTTACAAAGGTAAAGATAACAAAAAGACAGAAAATTAGTACCATTTCTTATTCAATCAGAGATAAGATTTAATATTATGGGGAATATTCTCAAAGCTTACCAGTTTCCACTACTGATGTTACCTAGTTGAGTAATGAAACATCTGCAAGAAAACAACCAAGCTCAAAGAGCACCAAGGAGCCTATTTTCCATTTTTCTCCAGCTTTTATATAATAGGTTAGCTTAAAATCAAATTTTTCCATCCTGGTTCTTCAATTAAGTTGGCCTCTTCCCAATATCTAGGTTTCTAGCCTGGTACTTTTTACCAGTACTCCAAATTGGCTCTTCTTTATAAAAATTATATTACCTTTATTTGACATGTAATCTAATAACCAGAAGTAAAACTTGGTGGAAAGAGTTAAGTTTTTATCATGTATTTTTAAAAATAAAGTACAGAACAGACAAAATCTATAATAAATTCTTATTGCTTGGTAGCTGCTCTGGTATTACCTGTTTAATTCTCTTAACTTCTTCTTTAAGAAATATTCTGTGCTTTCAAAATCAAACTAACAAAAGGAATACTAAAAACAAATCTATATAGCAAATGCTGCTGGTAGTATCTCATGGGAAAATAGCATATTTTTACTTTCTCCCTTCAGTGAAATACTACAAAACAGTATCTATTGTTGTGAATAATACTTAAACTGAGATTCAACACTCTGCAGGCTGCAATAACAATATTTTTGGAGCAAGAAATATTTTGTTATGCTATTGATTCTAGAAGACAGATATTTGCCTTTTGAGAGGAAAAGCCAATGTTCTGCTATATTATGCCAACTGGAGAAAATACTGTCTAGGTTTCACTGTTACATTTAGGTTCTCTTGACAATAGATATTAATTAATGGGCAAAATAATTCATTTGGGATTTCATGAATAGTTAACAATCTACACATTGGGATAGATACTTTGACCTGTTTCAAAGAGTTTGCCAGAGTTCTAGAGAATTTTGCAATGAATACTTTGAATTTTACATTGCTATCATTTGTTTTGGATTTGTGGAGTCTGTCAGCTCTGCTTGGCTCAGCTTGGTGCCTCATAGGCATTCTGCCATCAAAAGAAGTGTGTGTGTGGGGGGGGGGGAGGATGAAAGGGGCAAAGGGCAATAAAGCTTTGTGTCTACTGTATATGTGATGGGAAATAGGGAGTGGGGGGGAGAATGACAGGTGATAAGGATCAGAGCAGCCGGATCCTCTTTGTACCAGCATCCCATGGCCAGGCATCCTGTGAAATACGCGGAATATCCCCAAACATCCCAGAGTTCTCAAAACATCTTGGCTGGAAATGAACTGGCCACAGGGGGAGGGGAACGGACGGACCTACGTTTATGTTTGCATTTAGCAAGCATAGTAGATTTCAGAGCTGGCTTGACTTTATTGCAACCAATATCGTTAGTAAAAGAACCCTTTGCTTTAACCAAATGGAGCTGAAGGCTTTTCTTTCCTAAGGGATCAGATTGGGGCAGGTCTGACAGAGTATTCTGGTAAGCCATATATTTTTGCTGTCCTCTGTATTAAAATCTATTCAGCTGGTACATTTGCAAATCATTTGGCTATGCTCATGTTTACCATATAGTGCTGTATGTTCCACCTTGTAAAAGCTGTATTTCATTTATCCTTATTCAAATGATAGAGGAAATGAAGGAACATTGAACTGGGTAATTTTGCTTCAAAGGCTGATCTAGATGAGATTAAGCATCTTGATTTTTTGAACTTTTGCTTGCTAATCCAATTTTTAACTTTTACCTATGAATCAGTTAAGAACCTAATGCACATAAACCAATGATAAAGTGTAGGTATTTAAGTATTTGTCACAAAGTTCAAGTTTCCTACAATAGCAATAGCACTTAGACTTATTTACCGCTTCACAGCACTTTACAGCCCTCTCCAAGTGGTTTACAGAGTCGGCATATTGCTCCCAACAATCTGGATCCTCATTTTACCCACTCAGAAGGATGGAAGGCTGAGTCAACCTTGAGCCTGGTGAGATTTGAACTGCCAAATTGCAGGTAGCTGGCAGTCAGCAGAAGTAGCCTGCAGTACTGCATTCTAACCACTGCGACACTGAGGCTCTTGAAAACCTATATATAATGGCCAGTGGTGGGTTGCTACCGGTTTGCCCTGGATTGGGCGAACCAGTAGCGGCGGCGGCGGGAGGCTCCATTCACCTGCCCGGATGCTTCTGCGCATGCGCAGAAGCGTCACACATGTGTATGAGTGTACCTGCACCCATGAGTGAACTGGTAGCGACAGGTTTTGAAACCCGCCCCTGATAATGGCCAAGGAAGTAATGGGGAAAAAAGCTGAACAAATTACAGTAGTTGCAAAAAAACAATCAAACATTGATAATATTTGTTAATTTATACAATACAGGTAATACTCAAGTTATGATCACAATAGAGCCCAAAATTTCTATTGCTAAGTGAAGCAGTTGTTAAATGACTTTTACCACATTTTACAGTCTTTCTTGCCATAGTTGTTAAGTGAATCACTGTAGTTGTTATGTTAGTAACATGGTTGTTAAGTGAATCTGGCTTTCCCATTTATTTTGCTTGTCAGAAAGTCACAAAAGGTGATCACATGACCCCTGGACATTGCAGCCATCATAAATAGTTGATTTATGTCAGTTGCCAAGCATCTGAATGTTGATCACGTGACTATAGGGAAGTTACAACAGTCATAAATGTGAAATTTATAACTCACCTTTTTCACTGCTGTTGTAACTTTGAATGATCACTAAATAAATTATATAATAAATAAATAAATAAATAAGTTATAGTCAAGGACTATCTGTAGTACTATAGTCCATCTTCTCCTTTGTCTCCTTACTTCTAAAGTGTTGAAAATACAAACCATAAAACATTTTTTTCCAAACTAGTTTTCCTCTTCTCAGAAACAAGAGGAATACATCACATTTTCCCATTGTAAGACATTACATCCTACATTACCAGTCTCAATATTCGGAGGAAAGATCACTACAAAATGTAAAACAGATCACTGTGGACAAATTTGCCTGTTTTTTTAAAGTTTTAACTTAAGTGGCTTCTATGCAAAGGCTTTGAATTTGAAAATAAGCTCTAAAGCTGTCTAATCTCATGATGCTGATGGTTTTGAGACACTGAATTGCTTTATTTTTGGCTCTACTTAATTTGAGTAGCCTTTCTTTATGATTTACAATAGTCATCTTCCTTCATTTTATTTCCTTAGCAACAACAGTGTGAAGTAGGTTAGACTGAGAGAAATTGGCTCACCCAATTGAAAGTGCTTTATTTTCTACTGACTGCAAGAATGCTACAGTAGAGCTATTGAGGGAAAAATGCTGGCATACTATACTTTCACTTTCACAATTCACACAGACTTTTATATACAAATAAAATTTTAACTTGACAGCCAAAAATGTTATCATGGCAATTGCTCAGGTTTTTGGCAAATTGCTATAAAATATAACTGAAAAATGTGAAGGGAAGACACTTCCTTTTGTGAAGATTAGAATTGACCGATGGTTGTTACTCTTAAAACTAGTAAGAGGTATGGATTACTGAGTAGGAAATATTTTACATTTTTCTTTTCTCAACCAGAGGATGAACATTGAGTAGGCCTGGCTAGGTGGCTCAGTGGCTAAGACGCTAAGCTTGTCGATCAGAAAGGTTAGCAGTTCGGCGGTTCAAATCCCTAGTATAGCTCTCCTGCATGAGCAGGGGATTGAACTAGATGACCTCTAAGGTCCCTTCCAACTCTGTTACTGTTAAAAATCAAGTACAATGGAGGAGAATCACAAAAGTCCATTGTCCCAAGGATTGTTGAAAATTGTTAGGATATTGAAGGTTAAATTTGTTTGCTTGCCCAAGAATCCCCATGTTCCTATATGACTTTTTATCCCTGATGTGAGGAGACTGAATGCTTGCATAAATAACAATAACAAATATTGAAATCAAAGCTGAATGGAGGGAATATCATAAAGGCAATTAACACCTGGGCAATGCCTGCAATACGTTACTCAGCTGGAATAACTGATTGGACCGGAATGGGACTTTTTGGCTCGAACTCTTGGTGCTGCTTGTTTCTCCACCAGGGTTTCGCCTCCGTTTTATTATGCCTCAGCACTTTGGGTCATGGCCCCTCTGTCCCAGTCCCTTCACCGCGGCCCATTCGTCACAGTACAGTTCGCGTTGGGTTTTTGGGTGCAGAGGAAAGTTCGAAGCCAGCCACTGAGTGCAGAGGCTCGGGGGCTTTGGGAGTAGAGTGGGGGCTGCCATTCAGAGGGAGGCTCTGACAGTTCGGAGCCTCCCGAGGCAGCTGAGAGGAACCTCCCAAGGCGGCTGAGAGGAGCGTGGGGCAGGGATCCAGCCACAAAAGATGGGGAGAGGGGGGCTGTAGAGGTTTCCAGGGCCTCTCCCTGTGGAAGAGGGGGCTGGGAGGTGGCAAAGGTATTTTGTTAGTAGTGCTTGAGGCTCTGCCCTCCACCCCGGCCAAGAGCCACTTGTCTGTCAGTTGGGAGCCTCCCAAGAGCATGTTCCTTTCCCCAAACATCCCTGGGAGGGCTAGAGCCCCAGGTCAGGGTGGACAGTCTTTCCTTGGAATTCAATGGGGAGCTTGAAAGGAACGTGAGCAGAGAAAGAGAAAAGGATAAGTGATTGGAATTAGTGTTGCTCCTCACTCCTCTTCATTTCCACCTGTAAGGTCCAATAATAATACGTTTAAGCTCATAAATGCCAAACAAGAAACTTAAATGGAGGCTACACTGCAGAGAAAGTGTAACTCCTTTTTATACAGTCAGAAACATCATAAAATAACATCCTGGCTTCCTAATTAGATTTGTGTATTCCTGCAAAAAAGATAGAGTACTCCTCATTAGCCTTATCAGTCTAATCTCTTTCCTTTGGCCATTTGGCCCCCTGGTGTGACGGGAACAGATCAAAGCTGAGATACATTCTTAGGCAGAAGGGGGAGGCTCTGATCAAAGGTGAGACATATGTTTTGACAAATGCCAGCTACTTCACTCCCAGAAACCTAGGAGAATCAGAGAGGAAACGAAGAGGTGGGGATGGGGGTTAGAAGAGAGCAGGGCTCTTGGGACAGGTGGGTCTTCAGAAAACAGGAGAAGGAAAAGCAAAAGATCAGGCCAGCCATTCCTGCCAGCTGGTTGCAAAAGCCCCACCTGATGGATCCCTCGTCCTCTATAGTCCTCCTCCCCCCGCGCTGCTCTTGGCCGCCTCAGGAGGTTCTGAACTGGCAGGCGAGGGGCTCCTGGCCAGGGTGGGGTGGGGGTGGGGGTTTCAGAGCCCAAGCACTACTAACTAGGGCAGCCCCAGTTGAGGTAAAAATACCTTTGCCACTTCCCAGCCCCACCTTCCACAGGGAGAAGCCCTGGGAACCTCTACAGCCCCCTCTCCCATCTTTTGTGGCTGGATCCCTCCCCACGTTCCTCTCAGCTGCCTCGGGAGGCTTCGAACTGACAGACTGAATGGCAGCCCCTGCTCTACTCCCAAAGCTTCTGAGCCCCTGCACTAATTGGCTGGCTTCAAACTGTCCTCTGCACCCAAAAGCCCAACGTGAACTGTACTGCGACGAATGGGCCATGGCGAAGGGACTGGGATGGAGGGGCCATGGCCCAAAGTGCCAAGGCGTAATAATGTGGAGGCGAAACCCTGGTGGAGAAACTGGCAGTGCCAAGAGTTCGAGCTGAAAAGTCCTAGACCCGATTGGACTCAGCTAGAACTTGATAACTTGGCTCGAAAGACAAGAAAACTAATGACAATAAACCATGCTCTACACTCAAAAACTGATGATCGATTGTATTTGCCAAGATCTAAGGGTGGCAGAGGAATCTTATGGATGAAACAAACTGTGGAAGAGAAAAAAACATGGATTAAATGACTACATAAAAAAGCAAAATAGCTTCTACTGAAGGAGATGAACAAAAGAAACCTCTTGAAAACAACAAGATTGAAAGCTGAATTTTGAAAGGAAACAATTGAGCATCGAATTTCTAACAGGAAAATGAAGCTTATGCTCAATACCTAAATGACATTGAAGGAAAGATAGACGCAAAGCTAACATGGACTCAATTATGATCAGGGGTGCTGAAGAAAGAAACCGAAGGCTTTATTTTGGCTGGCCAAGAACAAGTCTTGCAAATCAATTCGATGAAAGCAAAAATTCCACATGTCAGCAACAACAGCAAATGTTGCTTATGCAATGAGAAAGATGAAACAGTGGATCACCTTATCAGTGGCTTCAGGAAAATCTCACAGACTGAACATCTACAACTTCATGAGCAAGTTGCCAAAATCATACATTGGAAACTTTGCCAGAAGTTTGGGTTCAAATGCAGCAAAAATCACTGGGAACACCATCTTGACAAAAGTTCTTGAAAATGTTCAGGTCAAGATGCTGTAGAACTTTTGGATCCAAACAGACATCTGGCCCACAATGCTCCTGACTTCAATATTATGGAAAAGAAAAAAGTCTGGTTCATTGATATTGTAATACCAGGTGAGACTTCTGCTTCCGGTTCCGCTGGCGACAGACTCTGATCGGGCTAGCTCTGGCCCCAGAGTCCGATCCCCCCCATCTGGAGGCCCTTTGGGCCAAGCGCCCCATTATTGGGGCATTTGCCGTTTGAGGGCGGCTCGCCAGGGGTCCCCTGCCTCACTTCCAGGGGCCGGGAGGCCGATGCTGGCGCGCCCGAGGCTCCAGAGGGGGTGGGAGGCGATCGGCGGCTTTTTTTCGAGGCCGCGGAGGCGCCACAGCGCCTAAGGGGACCGGTGCTAGCTAAGAAGGCACAACGGACTGAACTGACTGATTGGAGAGTGGAGCAGGCATCCTGGAGGCGAGAGGGGGGGGTTGGAGTCCCCCCCCCTTGTAGCTGGAAAGGTGCCGTGGCAGAGAACTAGGGGGAAGGAGATGGAGTGAAACCCCTTACCTTGCTGACTTTTCCTTGGAGGATGGCTGTGGCAGAGTTTCTTGGAGAGGTCTGGTGGCCTCTCTTCCCGGTAGGCAATGGCGGCAGTCTGACTTCCTGCTTCTTTATTTATGATTGAAGACAACATTCTCCTCTGGCTTCCTGTTTGACCTACTCTATACTTCGGACTCGTTGCTCCTGTGAGCGCCCACTGGTGGATAGTTGAAAAATTACTCTGATTGCTAATCCCTCTCTCTTCTCTGGAGGTTTGCCTTTTGATTTCTCATCTTCTACTGATCTAAGATGGCTAAGGACCACAAATCAGCAGCAGCTGATATGGGGAAAATTTTGGAAAGACTGGCGATATTGGACCAGAAGTTGGACAAGTTAGATGACGTGCAAAAAGGATTATCTGAAATTAAATCTGAAATGACACTTATGAAAAAAGATTTAAATGATGTTCAACAGCTGGCAGAGCAAAACAAGAAGAAGATGGGGGGTCTGGAGGGGGAGGTACGGGCACTCCAGAAGGTGGAGGATGGGAGAGGAAATGCAATGTTAACTTTACAATTGGATAAGATGTCTTATTTTCTCAGGTTCCAAAACGTGGAACAACTTGACCAGGAAAATTTGAGAGAAGTGATGGTTAAAATGTTGGGTGAATTTTTAGAAAGAGATTTGGAGTCTATTGGAAGGGATGTGGACTTGGTGTACAGAGTAAACTCACAATTTGCAATTTTACATAATTTACCAAGAGAGATTCATATTAAATTTGTGAGAAGGGAACTGAGAGATGAGATATTGAGAAAACAAAGACTGGGGGCGCTGGTGTACAGGGGCAAGGAGATCACCATCCTGAAGCAGATTCCCAGACAGGTACGAGAATCAAGAAGAAAATATTATTTTTTATCAAATAAGCTGTACCTCAAGGGAGTAGGTTTTAGGTGGTTGATTCCAGAGGGTTTGATGATTTTCTGGGAGGACAGTAAGAAGAAAATTAATAATGTAACGGAAGCTAAGGCTTTTCTTGACCAACATAAATCCTTCCTAGGTGGAGAAGATACAGGAGCCGAAGAGGGGGAAGTATTAGATGATCAAGGTGTGGAGGCTATTGGGAGGGAGGGGGCCGGGGGGGGGGGGGGGAGGCCAGACCATGGTTTTAAGAGCCAGAACTAGGAAATGAAGAAAGGAGGGGAATCTATTGTTTAAGGTTTTTTTAATTGACATTTTTCTCTCTCTCTCTTCTTTTATTGTATTTTGTATAACACTTTTTTTTGTTTATATAATTTTTATATAACCTGGTTGTTTGTTTCGATTTAAGATAATAATGTCTGTTGTGTGAGAAATTAAAAAAAGAAAATAATAACTGAAATATCTTTATATAAAGATATTGAAAATTCAACATATTGTAAACTATAATATTGTATATTTTTAACCAATAAAAACTTTTTATTAAAAAAAAAAGATATTGTAATACCAGGTGATGCACAATTTCAAGAGAAACAGCTAGAAAAATAACAAAATATCATGATTTACAAATTGAAGTTGAGTGATTGTGGATGAAGAAATCAATGGTTGCACCAATAGTAATAGGTACAACCTTGAAGCAATATCCAAAGGGCTGCCTAAATACATGGAACTTTTGAATGTATTAATCCTGAATATTCTGACTTTGCAAAAAACCACTAGGAACTGCAGATATACTCAGATGTTATCTTAATAGATCTTAGGTCCTGGTTAGGACTTGAACTGTTAAGTTTTTATCAGTCTCAGACTGTAAATTGAACTGAAGATTAACCATAATAATAACAACCAGAAGAATTATCCATGCCAAATGTGTGTCAGTATAAGAATCAGGCTAAGGGTATCTATCAATCCATTTGATGGCAAGGAAAAAAAATCCTGTACTAAAATCAGTCACTGCCTGGGTCAACAAGGACTGTGCCAGATGTTAGAGTCTGGGCATCTGTTGATAAGTGGACAATGGGATTGAGGAGTTATGGCTGACCAAACAGGGCTTAGTCCTGTAGGGTTAATGGATAAGTACCGTATAGACTCGCGTATAAGCCGAGTTTTTCAGCCCGTTTTTCAGGCTGAAAAACGCCCCCTAGGCTTATACGCGGGTCACGAAAAAAAAGACTTTTTCCCTGCAAGCTAGGAAACAGCGGGAGAACGGGGTTTGCTTACCCCGCCCACTCCCAATCTATTGGGACTGCCTCCTGAGTTCCAGCTGATGGCTAGAGGAAAAAAAACCCTTTAAATTCTTGCTGCGGGGCTTCAAAGGCCCCCCCTACAGCTGATCAGGGTTAAAAGAAAACAAATGAGAAGATCGGTGCCGGCTGCAAAAAGGTGCCTGCTGCAAAGAGCACATTTTTTTCTCTCCTGCTGAAACCAAAAGGGAAACTAAAACAGCTTGTTGGCTTTGCTGTTTGCTAAGGCACATTTCTTTTCTTTTTCCTCATCAAAAAAGGTTGGTGCAAACAATGGGAAATTTATGGCAAATGGCAAAAGAGGGGAGTTCAAGATTTTAAAACACAAAAGAAAAAAAAGCTCTATTTAAATAGGGAATTGTAATAATTGAGATATTATTAATTGTATATTGTGTTGAAAGCAGAAATGGTTAAGTTGTGGTTTGGAAGAATATTGGGGGAAATTATTTGGTTTATTATTATTGGTAAATATAATTAATTGATTTGTAAGAAATTGGATTGCATGGAAATAATTGGAATATTCATGTTCATATTGACTAATATACAAAAAGATAGTTATATAACTAATTGATTTATATTAAAATGTTGAATTTGTATTAAACAACTGTAATATTACATAATTAAGCAATGTGAGGATTGATATAAAAATAGATGACAATGGGAAGGGGTATAATATAGAATAGAAGTGGAAAAATTGAATTTGATTAAGATTAGAGATGAGGATGAAGGGTAATATTGGTTTTTTAAAAAATAGATGAGGAATAAATATGGCAAAAAGGAAATATAGAAATTGTAAATTTAAGTGAAATGACTAAACACTGTTTAAATTTGTGAACGGCCAAATATTCTGTTCAAAGAAAATACATTGTATGTTTGTATGTGTGTTTCTAATTATTGCTATTTATTCATATTTGTTCTCTTTTATTCTTTAAAGTTTAACAATTCATTCTTTATCTTAATATCTTTATATGTGTTTGGGGTTGGTTTTCTTCCCTTTCATCTTTTTTATTGTACAGCAATCTTTCTCCTCAAACCTACCACCTCTTTTTTTTCCTTCTTACTTTCTCTTCCCCCCTTCTTCTCCTCCCTACTTCCTCTTACTTTCTTCTTCTCCTCCTCTCTTCCTCCCTCTCCTTTTATGCACATGGACTACTCAGAGGGCTGAAAGTTATTTTTGACTGGTCCTCACACTTGTGACCAGTCCTTGCACTTCTGACTGGTCCTCACACTTATGACCATCCTCACATTTATGCCCGTACAGCATTCTTAAAACCATGTCACTCATTTCACAACTGCTTCTCTTCACCATGGTGACAAGATAGGGCAAAAACGTAAAATGTGAGGACAGTCGTAAGTTTGAGGATTGGTCACAAGTGCGAGGACCAGTCAAAAATTACTTTTTCAGCCCTCTGAGTAGTCCATGTGCACAAAAGGACTACCCAGAGGGCTGAAAAAAGTGATTTCTGACAGGTCCTCGCACTTTTGACCAGTCTTTTTTTATTTTGAAATTTATCAGTAGCCGCTGCATTTTCCACCCCCGGCTTATACGCGAGTCAACAAGTTTTCCCAGTTTTGGGGGGTAAAATTGGGGGGGTTGGCTTATATGCGGGTCGGCTTATACACGAGTATATACGGTAAGTATCTGGGCATTTGTCAGATCTGCCATCTTCAGCTTCTACACTTTGCTGGCATCCTGTCATAAAATGCAAGGGGGAGGAAGGGGCAATGGAATATTGAGAATAGAAAGTAGAGTGGGGATGTAAAGACAAATGGCAGGAGGGGGGTGACAGCCTTGATGGACATCAGAGGCATATACCAGTCTTCAAAGACACTTGGAATGGAATGCGAAATTGCATCGAGTGGTGCCAAATATTCAAACCATTCTCAAAACACCTAAATGGCATGCTTTTGGACAGAGATGGACTGGTCAAAGGGGGTAAAGTAAGGAAAAAAATTGTAACTTTTTCCATGGGAATCTTCAGATTTAGCCTTTCTTTCGCTGCAATCCCTGGACTTTAGTAAAAGAACCTATCACTTCAAACAAATGGAGTTGAGGGTCTTTCTTTCCTAAAGTCCTGAGCTGGGGCAGGCCTGACAGCATTTTACAGTTGGATAACATCAAGAAAGTTAAAACTGTGATTAATAAAGAATACATTCAAAGAGTGAGAATGCTACTAAAGATAAAATTGAATGGTGAAAACATAGTCAAAGCCATCATTACCTGGACCATACCTGTAATACCAACACACTGCTGTAATTATTAATTGAACAGAAGCTGAACTGGACTGTTTGGACCAAAGAACAAGAAAAGTGATGACTATTCATTGTATATTCCATCCCCGTAGTGATATTGATAGATTACATCTACCCTGCAGAAATGGAAGCAGAGGTTTACTTCAAATCAAATGAACTGTAAAAGAAGAAGAAAAAAAATCATGCATTGGCTGATTATGTTAAAGACAACCAAGAACAAGCTTTGATGCAAATTAAAAAATTGATCTTACTAAATGTATAGGAAATGAATACCGAAACAATATAATAAAACATGAATAGAATGCTGGCAGTGCATGGCAATTTGTAGGAAAGATTGAAAGAAAACTGGATAAAGCAACTGGAACATTGAAAAAAAGAAACAAAGGTCTGATTTTGGCTGGTGAAGATCAAATTATTTGAACTTGCAATCAAGGCCAGAATTGAAAAACTATCGTTCAGGTTGTGTGAAGAGCAGAAATAACGGTAGATCATATAGCTCATGCAAGAATGTTGCATTCTGATTATAAACTGATTATAAATAATGATATATCTTAGTAAACTGAAATGATTTATTAAAGCATGTGTAAAAACATCATGTGCTAGTAAAGAAAAATTGGTGGGAACATAAAATGGAAAAAGTAGTGAAAAATGAGCAGATTAAAATATTTTGGGATTTCTGAATATAAACTGATAAAATCTTGACTCATGACACATTGAAAAAAAGAAAGTATGGATATTTGAAGTGGCAGTACCAGGGGGTAGTGGACTAGAAGACAAAGAATTGGAGAAGCTCACGAAGTATCAAGATCTGAAAATAGAAACTGAAATATTATGCCATAAACTGATTGTGTTGGTCCTAGTGGCTATTGACACATTAGGTACCATAGCAAAACATCTTAGATGCCACTTAAAAAATCTGCACATAGACAGTATTTCTGTTTGTCAATTACAAAAGGTCATACTGCTTGGATCTGCACATATACTATGATCATGCGTTATGTCATCCTAAATTCTTAGAAGCAGACTCATATGAAGATCAATACTAGCTGAAGAACAGCTGTGATTTCACAGTTTTGTACATATAATAATAATAGCAATACACCATCAAACAATAAGATCTGCCTATCCCAATCATTGGGAAGGATTTGATAGGTGGATAAAAAGGACAAATTCAGTATAAACATCTGGCTGACTGTGCAACTTATTGTAATAATACACAGCAATGTTAATAGACTATTTACCAGGCAGTACAGAAGGACTTGGAATGTTGCAAAAAGGAAGGAAGGAAAAGAATGAAAGAATGAAAGAAAGAAAGAAAAAGAGAGAAAGAGAGAAAGAGAAAGAGAGAGACAGATAGAAAGAAAGAAAGAATACATATAACTGTTTTATTGTACAATGTATTTCTTTTTTGTTGTGCTTTGTTTTATATGTTTTGTGTGTGTTTATTTGTTAATAAAGTTTATAATTTTTTTTAAAAAAAGAAAGAAAGAAAGAAAGAGAAAGGGCATTGGAAAAATATTTGAAGGACAGTGAAGAAGATGCACAAAGGCACAGAAGCTGTAACTGTGATAACTTACTGAATACCAAAGAGCCCAAACTGAGCTATTTGAAAGACCAAATGATGAATAGAAAAGAGACATGGCAAGACAAGTATTATATGGCCAGTATATCTGCAGGCAGGCAGATAACAAGTTCTGGCAATGGCTAGGAATAGGAAAGTTGAAGAAAGAAACAGAGGGATTAAGCTTAAGTGCAAGGCTAAGAATAAGAACAAATGCATACAAAGTCAGAATCAAGAAGACGCTAATAGAAAGCAAATGCTACTTCTGCAAGAAACTGAAGAAATGGTGGACCATCTAGCTGCTGCAAGAAAATTATACAGGTTGACTACAAACAATGACATAACAAAATAGTAACAATGGTGTATTAGAATATCTTCAAGAATACTATTTGCTTGCAAGTAAATCTGGTGGGAAAACAAAATAGACAAAGTAATAGAAAATGAAGATGCAGCTGCTAAGACAACTGCCACATAACACCCAGAATTAACAATTGTTGATAGGATAAAAAAAAAGTCTGGATAGTGGGCAATGTAAAACCCAGAAACAATAGAAAAGGAAAAAACTGAAGAAAATCACACAATATAAAGACCTGCAAATGAAGCACTGGCTAGTAGTGGCAAATGAAGACTGTGGCTTGAGAAGGCAAAAATAGTACTGATAGTAAAATATGCCTTGGGTGTAATTCCAAAACATTTGGAGCGCCACTTGAACAGCATTGGTACTGACAAGATGACCAGCAGTAAATTGCAAAAGGCAACTTTAGTTGGAACAGCTTATATCTTGCAGTGATACCTTTAACATTATTAAACAATAGATCAAAAATGCCAAATTCAGTCTAAACATCTGACTGATTATATGATCAACTAGAATAATATTTTACTTTAGTTATATCTTCTATAACTATTTTTTTTCTTTTAGTATGATAGCATTTTTTATGTGTAACTGAATCTTATTCACTAGTGAATAAATGCTCTTTTAATGTTATGCTCAAATTACACTTGGATTCAACAATAGAGCTTCACTGTATATTTATGAGGAATTTGCCAAAATTTTGTATCTCTTGGTTTATTTGGCAATGTAATATTAGCATATTTACTCATAGCATGTGTATCAGTTAATAATCTTGTAAAATTTCATTAATGTGGTTGGTTTTTCATTTTTTCAGCATCGCCTTTAAATTCCATTTTCAGCAGATGAACATATTATCAATTTAATAAATTAAAGGTACCTTATTGTAGCTTATTTGGCTACTGTTCCATTGTATGCCTATATTAATATTTTATCCTTTTTAATATTATTATATGATGCAGGCTTTGTCTAAGTGGATTTGACAGGCCTTTTGGTTGGCCTGACAACCAGAGAGAAAAATTAATGTTCTGCATTTAATCTCTGCTCAAAGAACTAAATTATTTTGGAGGTCAAAACTGTCATATATATTATGCTGAATTATTTAATGTAATAACTATTGGCATGTGTCAATTGATAGATTTTTATGAAAACTGTTTATTTCATGTTAAGCTTTTCTTTGCTCAGGGTAGTATACAATTGTAATTTACAGAACTAGTTTAAAGAAGTACAGATTTAGTGACCAAATGATTCTTAAAGTTTTAAGCTGATAAACCGCTAGAAATATTCACCCCAGAACAGAAGCATTTTGCTAGTTTGAGTGAAGAATATTTAACTTCATAAATTTATGATGAAAAACATGTTCATATCTTAAAACAAAAATGCATTGCCAAGAGGGAGTTTCTACTATCAAACATAAACTTTTATGTGGAGATAATAAAAGCAGATTTAATGAACTCACACTGTGTACTTTATTGCCCTAAAATGCAATCTGCTTTTGTAAAACAGATACATTGAAAGCTAAACTGAACTACAAAGTGATATTAAAGACTGTTTTGCTGAATAAAATCACACAGAAATCCTGAATTATAAATGTTCTTTTTCTGTTAGAGATGTATGTCTTCATAATGCTGTGTATCTTTGCACACATAATATGAAGTATGAGAACAAAGTGACATTTATCTATGTAGGCGTGCAAAGCATAATAGTTTCCAAATTTGTTTTCTTACAGATAGATAAAAAACAATCTGTTGGATATATTTATAAGTCTTATGAATGATCCATTAATGTATCGTTTTTGTGATTTATTACTTGAATCATTCAATCAGTCCACTCCAAGCAGGTCTTAGGGCAGCTAGATATATTTGGGTCCTATTTTGATGCACTTTGAGCTTTAATGCTAGTTCATAAATATTTGTATAAAACTCTAAAAATAGGAGATAATATGATAAATAATATTTATTTGAATAGTTACCATATTTTTCGAACTATAAAATGCAATTCCCTCCCCCAAAAGTGGGTGGAAATGTCTATGCGTCTTATAGAGCAAATGTTACTGAAGCCCTGCTCACCTGCCGGCCCCCACGCTTCGGCTATTTTCAGTCTCCATGTGCCCCATTATCGGCCTCTGTGTGTCCTGTTTTCAGCCCGTTCCAGGCAGCGGGGATCACTGTTGCCTATTGCTGCTGCTCGCTGCTGCTGCCTCTCACCACTGGTGATTGGCGGTGGTAGCTGCGATGGGCGGTGGCAATCCCCACTACCTGGAACGGGCCAAAAACAGGACACACGGAGGCTGAAAATGGGATGCTAGGAGGCGGCAGCAGCAGCAGTGATGGGTGGCAGCGATGGGTGGCAGCGATCCCCACAGCCTGGGACAGCTGATCAGTGGTATTTTGGGAGGTGGGTCCAACCGCTAATCAGATGCTCATGCTAAATCAGGCTGCGATAACGTGTTGAAGCTGACCAGGCTGTTTGCTGTTTGCTGCAAGGATGCTAGACAGATGAATACCGATGGATGCTGGGAGGCAGAGGCAGATTTTTTTCCTCTCCAAAAGCTAGGTGCATCTTATGGTCTGGAGCGTCTTATAGTGCAAAAAATACGGTATCTCAAAATTATTACTTTATAATGATAATTTTAGGGATTATCATTACTCCCTAATTTTTCTGATTTACAATTTTCTTTGCCTAATAGACTTCACTGGCAATATAATTACGTGTACTTTGATCTTTCAGTAAGGACTTAGATACCCCAAAGAAGCCTGAGATGCTTTCAAATTACATCAAAACCTGAAAAAATGCATTTAAAGTACTGATATATATGAATTATGGAGCAAAGATTTGGAATATGGAACATCAATGGATCCAATTTTTTAAAAATGGTTATTTAAAAAAGGTTTATTTGTTTGGAGTTGAAGTTGAATTAATTCATCAAAAATTTTTAGTCGAAATTTGTTGGTTTCCTCAAAGGATATATTAGAAAGCATAGAAAGCATATACTTTTTCTGATGGATGTAAGATATTTGAGTGTGCATTATATTTTATGATACATCTTAATATATAAACATTGAAAACCAGGTTAATTCAAGAATTTTTTTTTTCTTGTTCACCTGATTCACCTGATTCTGGAAGGTGAATTTTTTTTAATCTCAGGATTAAAGACGAAGCGGAAACAACTTTGAAGGTTATAGGTTTATAATTGTGAAGGTTATAAGGGATTCTGGAAGTGGATGGAAAGGTATAAACAAAGAGTTACCAGCAAAGCAAATGGAATTGTAAATTAAATTAAAAGAAAAGAAAATAAAGTCATAACTGCTGCAAGAATGTTGAAAAAATGTGAGGTAGATTGTGTTTGCTTATGCTTTGGCATGCAACTTGTTTAACATGGAACTAAAAATACTTTCTTTAGTAATCAAAGACAATTGGTTGGATAATTGGATGCAGTTATATTTCCCAATATGAAAAGGAAGGTAGCAAGAGTAAATGTAAAAATGATTTTCTGGGATACCTAGGATGGTGTTTCAAAACATAGAACAAGTGACAATAAGCAAAACTGAGATCACAATATGCCAGGCAGGGTGTTTGCAGACTACATATATGCTCATCAGAAGTTAGTGAGAAATATATGCATTTGAAGAAGAAAATTTATGGTATATTTGTTGATTTAGAGGAGTTATACATCGATTCATTTTTAAGAATCACCAGGCAGATGATGCCCCTAGCATAACACAAAGGAAATAACTTTCTCATCATCTCCAGGTTAGATTGGCCTTTTCATTTGAACTGGCTTTGTCTATATTTTGGCTACAAAATAGTCTTCTTGAGCAACATAGCCAAAGGGGTTATAGTCCCAGCATAATTCTATGGCATCAAGTTGAATAATAATACATCTTAAAATATTCTTTTGATTCAAGCCTAAAGTATATAAGCAGATTGTGCAAAATTAGGTGTCTGTCACATGTTTAAATTATGCATCAATTAAGTTAACAATTTCCATTGAAGCTGTGACCACTTATATTCTAATTTTTGTACCTATAGATTCCTTCCAAATGTATCACTGAATCTATTTCATGCTTGTTAAAAGCAAAATTCACTGTTATATATGAATTGAAAAGGGAGGGAAAATGATTAAAGAGAAAATTTTCATAGATAATGAACCAAAAGGATAAAAATTGAAGCTATACTAATAGTAAATGATACTTACAGTACATTCTATTCAGGCTGAAAAGAGCCAATTATGTTTTGAAGTGAGATGTCTGTGGCATGATTGTCTATCTATTATGGGCTAGTCTTTGGGTTCAGCAATTCCATTCCGTTTAATCTAGACTACAATTATAACTCCCCAGTAATTTGAACAGGTCTCCAAATGAGCTAGGTTCATTACGGAACTTTCTTCTACTTGATTTATGGTTTAAAACTCTGCCAGACTCCATCCATTTCTATCATTTTGCTGGAAAATAACAACAGTTATCTGTTGACAAAGAACTAATCTGTACTCCTAGGGGAAGTTATTAAAACAATGTACAATAGAACACTGTCACCTTGAGCTACTTTATTAGGTTTTCCCAAATATTTATGACAGTATTAGGGAAGAAACAATTAATATTTATGCAGATTTTGGAAAGTGCTATTAAAACTGTAAGGTCATAAAATACTGGATTTTCATTAAAGCTGGCACATATTTATATCCATAGTAGAACAGATATTCAGAATTACTAGAGTGTTATTTATGGAGAAGAAGATATTAACATGGAAAATTTAGGTATGTGAAATTATGCTGGTCTTCCAGATTCTTTCAAAAATGTTTATTTATTTTTATTTTATTTTTATTTTGTCGCATTTCTATGCCACCCAACTCCCAAAGGACTCTGGGCGGCTTACAACAGAGAATAAAACAATGCAACAATATCCCATACAAAAGTTAAAAGAAAACATTAAAACATTAAAACATTAAAATGTTAAAACACATACACTCAAATTTGTGGCCGGGTCTTGCAAGATCACTATAACGAGATCAACGGCCCCAGGCCTGCTGGAAGAGCCAGGTCTTCACCACTTTCTGGAAGGCCAATAGGGTGAGGGCGGTCCGGACTTCAGGAGGTAATTGGTTCCAGAGAGCCAGGCAGCCACAGAGAAGGCCCTCCCCCGCGGGCCCACCAGCCGACATTGTTTAGCTGATGGGACCCGGAGGAGAGCAACTCTGTGGGATCTTACCGGTCGCTGGGAGCTATGTGGTAGAAAACGGTCTCAAAGATAGCCTGGTCCTGAGCCATGTAGGGCTTTAAAGGTAATAACCAACACCTTGAATTGCATCTGGAGACTGATAGGGAGCCAGTGCAGCTCGCGGAGAATTGGTGTAATGTGGGTGTATCTAGGTGCATCCACTATAACTCGCACGGCTGCATTCTGGACCAACTGTAGTCTCCGAACACTTTTCAAGGGTAGCCCCATGTAGAGCGCGTTGCAATAATCCACCGTGAGGTGACAAGGGCATGAGTGACTGTGAGGAGAGCCTCCAGATCCAAGTAGGGTCACAATTGGTGCACCAGATGAACCTGTGCAAAGGTCCCCCTAGCTACAGCTGTCAGATGTTATTCCAATCTCAGCTGTGAGTCTAGAAAGATGCCCAAATTGCGAGCCCATTCTGAGGTGGGCACTTTCTCTCCCCCCAGAACCAAGGATGGACAATCAACATAGTCTTTAGGAGGCAATGCCTAGAGCCATTCGGTCTTGTCTGGGTTAAGTCTGAACCTGTTGACTCCCATCCAAATTCTCACA
Source organism: Ptyas mucosa (assembly GCA_012654045.1). Lineage (NCBI taxonomy): Eukaryota > Metazoa > Chordata > Lepidosauria > Squamata > Colubridae > Ptyas > Ptyas mucosa. Next base: position 1,059,783 of record WNWU01000042.1, on the reverse strand, counting down.
GCCTCCAGGCATCGGCATATCACATCTACCGCCTCACTGAACTGACGAGGGGTGGAGATATACAGCTGGGTATCATCAGCATATTGCTGATATCCCACCCCGTGTCGTCAGATGATTTCACCCAGTGGTTTCATGTAGATGTTAAATAGGAGGGGAGAGATGACCGAGCCCTGAGGCACCCCACAGACAAGGGGCCTAGGGGACAACCTCTGTCCTCCTACCAGCACCGACTGTGATCGACCAGAGAGATAGGAGGGGAACCACCGCAACACGGTGCCTCCCACTCCCAGCTCTCTCAGTAGCTCCAGAAGGATACCATGGTCAATGGTAGCGAAAGCCGCTGAGATGTCAAGTAGCACCAAGATAGAGGAATGACCCCTGTCTCGGGCTTGCCAGAAATCATCCATCAGCATGACCAAGGCAGTTTCCATGCTGTAGCCAGGTCTGAAGCCAGACTGAAAAGGGTCCAGATAATCCGTTCTATCCAGTGACCGCAGGAGCTGAAGTGCCACCACTTTCTCTACAACCTTTCCCACAAAGGGTATGTTGGAGACTGGATGAAAGTTTTTTAATTCTGCTGGGTCCAGGGAAGGCTTCTTGAGGAGGGGCCTTACAACCTCTTCCTTTAATGGCTGCGGGAAGGACCCCTCCCTCAAGGACACGTTAACTAAAGCCTGGAGCCAGCCTCGTGTCATCTCCTTGATGGCCGAAACCAGCCAGGAGGGGCACGGGTCCAACAAACAAGTGGAGGAGCTCATCACCCCTACAGCCTTGTCCACTTCCTCAGGAGCTCAAACTCCTCCCACACAATAGGACTTAAATCCCCCCCCTGTCATCTCGGTTGGTATTGCCCAATCAGAGTCCAGGTCCATCGGAATCTGAGCGATTTTATCTGACAGAAACTGCACAAATTCCTCAGCTCTACCCTGCAAGGGCTCCTCCGTTCCCCCAACCTTAAGGAGGGAGGGAGTTACCCTAAATAGGGCGGCTGGGTGAGAATCCGCGGATGCAATAAGTGTGGAAAAATGTGAACATTTTGCCGCCCGTATCACCACTAAGTAAGTCCTAACAAAGGCTCTCAAAAGTGTTCGGTTGGATTCGGATTTACTGGTCCTCCAGCGTCGCTCTAGACGTCTCTTCTGGCGCTTCATCTCCCGGAGCTCCTCAGTAAACCAGGGAGCTTTCCTGGATCCGTTGCCATTGAGAAGCCGCAAAGGCGCAATCCAGTCCAATGCCCCAGACGCTGCCTTATGCCAGGCAGCCACTAGGATTTTGGCTGGACTGTGGACAAGGGAGTCAGGTATCTCCCCAAGCTCCTTCTGAAACCCTTCAGGGTCCATCAGGCATCTGGGGTGGAACCACTTAATCAGCTCCGCCTCCCTGCGATGGAGGATTGGCATCTTAAAGTCCAACCTCAACAGGAAATGATCTGACCACGACAAGGGAAAGACCTCTATACCCCTTAATTCCAGATCATATCTCCACTGTTCCGAGAGAAATACCAGGTCAAGCGTGTGTCTCTCCTCATGGGTCGGACCCCGAACTACTTGGGTCAGGTCCATTGTTGTCATGGAAGCCATGAACTCCTGAGCCCCATCTGAGGAATTGCCAAGTGATGGTAGGTTGAAGTCCCCCAGTACCATAAGCCTGGGGAACTCCACCGCCAACCTGGCTACTGCCTCTAGCAGCACAGGCAGGGCTGTTGTCACGCAGCTGGGAGGCAGGTACATCAACAACAAGCCCAACTGAACCCTTGAGTCCAGCCTCAAGAGGAGAGACTCACACCCAACAATCTCCGGGGCAGGGATTCTGCGAGGACAAAGGCTCTTCCGGACAATAGCTGCCACTCCTCCACCCCTTCCCTGGAGTCACGGCTGATGCAGTATCTGAAACCCGTCTGGGCACATCTCAGAGAGGGGAACCCCCCCTCCTGGCCCAGCCAAATTTATTGATACTTGGTGCTCTAAATCTGAGTTTAAGAAGCTAAATCTACTGTGTATGTGCCCAATATTTTGTTTTCTGAATAAAATAATAGGATAAGCAATATGAGAGTTTTATCTGAATAAGAAATCATTGTATGCATCTTTACCACATTTAAGACCTGTCTTTGAAATTAGTGGTCAGGGAATGAATGGGTCATGGATTTCTAGGAATAACTAAGCACTATAGAAAGTCCACTGAGTAGCATGAACTTCATTTCTCTAAAAACATGACGGTATTTGGGAAATATGACAATGTATATTTTAGGTGAGAATGTTCACACAGGCAGTCTAACATGGTGATGACCCAAGACTAGGAAACTATAGTAGCAAAGAATGTCCAATGAAGACCTATAGTACTCTGCAGTCTAGATTAATTGAATCTGGTTTCCCCATTCACTTTGCTTGTCAGAAGGTCGCAAAATCACATGACCTTAGGACACAGCTACAGTCATAAGTATGAACCAATTGCCAAGCATCTGAATTTTGATCATGTGACCATAGGGAAGCTGCCAAGGTGATAATTGTGAAAAACGGTCATAAATCACTTTTTCACTACCATTGTAACTTTGAACGTTAATGATTGAACTGTTGTAAGTTGAGGACAATCTATATTGCAAACCATGCTGGATGTTACTGGGGGTCTTTTACAGGACCTGAAGAGAGTGATGAGTTTTCCAGGGAAGTGTTTAGGCTCCTCTTAGTCCTGAGAAAGTTCTATTTCATTTTAGGAAGATAAATTGGAAAATGTCCTATGCGCTTCATTTGGAGAATTGGAGGATTTGAGAGATGCTATAAACATACAAGCAAATAGTGGACAAATGTTGGTTGCATTTTTTTCCATTCAGTATCTGCACTTTTTCCATGTGTAGAGATGTTGGAACAGTTACCCTGGTTTTCTGAGCTATATTCAAGGCACTCGGTTTGGTATACAAAGCATGATATGGCTTAAACCCCACTTGGCTTTCTGACATTCTGTAAGATATTTGATGGAGTTTCTTTTCTATTTCTAGGTTTAATATACCCAGTTTATTGAATATATTTTTGCAACTTGTTTTAGATAACCTTTAGTAACCTTATAGTTCTCCTGACCCTTACAAGGGTTAATAGTGATTGTCATGAATTTATATTATTGGTCTAAATGTTAATTGATATAACTTTAATGATGCCTAATTGCTCATGCTGTTTATATAAATTTCATTTCCAGTGTAATTATGTTAGTCCAATTTACACATTGTACAGGTGAAAGGACTAATTAATGCTGGTTCACTATAAAATTGTGGACTCCAATGAGAATAACAAATAAAATGAAAAAAGGAATTAAGAAAGTTTTTTTTAAGCTATATATGGATAAAAGTGTGACGGATGATGGAGGAAGTGAAAGCATGCTATGGCTGTAGGGAAAATTATGGAAGGCAAAAGTAGTGAAATATATATATATATACATACATATATATATATATACATATATATATAATATATATATAAACACTTAGACACACATGTATGTGTGTGTGTGTGTGTGAGTGTGTGTAAAAAAAAGAAGCAGACATACTGCGAACTCCGGAACTTAAGATTTTAAAATTTTAAAAGAATTAAAATTTTATTTTACTGGCTTGACTTCTGGTTTGGCGTTGCGGGGATGCAGTCGGGGAAATAGCGGGGCTCTGATGAGCCCTGCCAAAATCCCAACTGGCTAACCGCCGCTGACAGGTCTGCGGACTTACCCTGTCCTGAAGGGACAGGGGAAAGAGAGGGACCCCTTGGGTGGCCAACAGGAATGGGCAAGTTCCTCGGAGGCCGGAGGCAATTCTCTAAGTCAGCGGCGGGGGATGGCAGCCATAGCGGCTGCCCCGAGACTACGACAAATCGAGACAAGCAAAGTGCAGGAGGAAGGAAGAAAAGGTGATGTGCTTCGGAGCCATTAATGAGGATATTTATAAATAAGATCCCCAGCCTTACCTAGCGGCTGAAGATCTGGAAGTTTTAAACCCTTTAAGAACTTTATTCCACCACTGATTGATTGGAGGGAACTGCTTATTAACTAAATAGACCTGGATATTTGAACTTTCTTGCTAAAACCGAAATGAAATTGAAAAGAGAAAAGTGATAATTAAGGACTTGCCACCTTTAAAAGCCAGACAAAGAGATCAAACGAATTGCTACATAAATGTTTCAAAATGGTGATTGAAGCTGTGACTAAGTGAAAGTGTTGATTGTAGAAACTTGTTTTTTTCTGAAAAGAACCTACCTATATACTCAAGTATTACATTAATTGAGGCATCAGTAGGTTAAATGTTTTTGAATATTTATTTCAAAGAAAAACAGTAAACTAGCTCTGTAAGTGCATAGCGTAAACTACACTATAACTAAATTACACAAGAGAATGTAGCATATATATCAAAAATAATTCAATAACAATTTAATCTGATACATTGGGTTAAGTGATATAGGGCTTGATCTAATTTCAGGCAAGTTCAAGCCTCTGTTAAGAGATATCTGCATTTTCTCTCTCTCTCTCTCTCCCCCTTTCTCTTTTTTCCTCTTTCTTTCTTTCTTTGTCTCTTTCTTTCTTCTCTCTCTTTCTTTTTGGCCTTAGCAAGCGTCCCTGCAGCCCCTGGAAGCCAAAACGGGTTGCAGGAAAAAAGACATTTTTCCTCACTCGAATATAAGCTGAGGGGGGCTTTTTTCAGCATTAAAAATGTGCTGAAAAACTAGGTTTATACTCGAGTGTATACAGTATTTGTCTTGTTACATATTGTGGATTACTTTGAAAAAAAACCCTATGGTTTTTTGAACTTTGAAGATTCCTATTCTGTAGTTTGATGGCTTTACAAAGAAAGAAGAATGACTAATAAACTTTTAACTAACTGGTGTAGCAACAAGAGGCTTGGCGCAGGAACAGAAGTGGAGAAGCTGATGTTTTACTGGAAACAGATTTTATAATAGAATTAAAAAGGATATGCAGAGTTTTAAGGGTGGAAGTATTGACTTTGAATTGAAATACATATGGACAGATAAGGAAAAGAAGAAGCAAAATAGATAAATTAGATAGCAATGTTTGAATGTTTAATTGTTTAAATGGTTCAAAATTTAAATGAGCTTTAAATAAAAGCAAGAAGTGTTTATGGTAAATAAAGATAGAAATATAATAAAAATAGAAATGGGAAGCTAAGGTGACTAAAAGTGATATGTTCATAAAAGCATAACTTGTAACATGTTTTAGTTTTAATTTGATAACAAAGTGGTGGATGATAATGATGATCAATTGTTAAAGATTTTAGATGATGTACTAAGGTACACAGATGGAAGTTATAATTGTGATTGCATTTAACACATGTTGGAAATGATTAATATTAAGAAATAAATGGGGATACACCCTGGAAGAGTACAGTTGTAAACAGTGGATTAATAGACAACATATGGAAAAAGAAATTTTTAATAAGTTAGCAGAATAGAAATTGGAGTTAATGGAAGAGAATATGCTGAGAAATCAGCCAAATAATAGGTGGAGTAATGGAGGAGAATGAGGAGAATATACTGAAGAATAATTATTAATAAGGGGTGAAAAAGAAAATGTTGGGTGATAATTAAAATGAAAGGGTAAATGTTGAGATCTCTGTGTAAAAGTTTAAGAACATGATAGGATGAATTGAGTTTAGAAAATGAGAAAAATAGAAAGAAATTTTGATTAATAAATTGAAATAAAAATTGAGTTGTACACATTTGGAATTTAAGATTTGTGGTGATAAAATTGTAAGGTAAATATATAGATTAATAGAATAGGTTGTCTTTGTGTTTAATGTTGTTGCTAAAAGGAGCAAGGGATAAAAAATTTAGATAAAGCAGTATTGAATTTTGATTTATAATTGAATTTATAATTGCATATAAAAATGAGCTCTGCCTTAGTAGGAGATTAGGATGCATGATGAGATAATAGAAAGATTTATTAAGATGTTGGAATTTATGTTAAAATTGTTTGTTCTCATTTGTTAAATTAGTGTACCTATTTGTGACCGGACCAAGACTTCGTTCTTAAATTTTTTTTCTTTTTTATGTTTATGTTGGAAAAAATAAAAAAAAAATTACCAAAAAAAAAATACTAAGCTTTCATCAGCCATCTGCTGACATCGTCAGAATATTAAATTACCATTACAGAGATCTCTGTTTTTATATGCCATTAATCAATTTAGCCTTTGCGTGTGTAATAGGCCCTTCCAGCTGTCTCCCACTTATAATCAGCTGTGTTGTTTTTGCTGTCGTCATGCTGGATGATGGAGGCTTGATTCCTATTGTTTCCTCCCTCCTAACTTGCTTATCAGTGGGGGATGATGTTAGTCTGTCAGCTATTGCAATTTCCTGCCTTGTCTGTGACCTCGTGGTCAGCCAGGTTTGTTTCTCATTAATCCTATCTGTTGCAGTTTGAGACAGCCCTGCCGGGTTGCTCTGTGTTTGGTCAGGACTAACTGCCTTCACAGGCTGAGTCTGCATGCCCAGAGGTAGGGGGTAGGTGCCTTTGGTCTCTGCTCACTGATGGAAAGCTGTCTCTGCTTCTCCTGCAGGGTCTTTCCTGGTGTCTCAACGCCTGGTAGGCCGGTGGCATTTCGATACGCCTGTTGATGGAATTGTTATTGGAGAACCAGGCTTCTTTTAGTAGGTGTCCTCCTTTAGTCTTATCATGGGCAACAACCTTAGCTTCTTGAAAATCAAATGTGTGGTTGTACTCCTTCATATGCGTCCAGATCTGGCAGTGCTGTTCCTTGCATCGGGCAGCCAGTTTGTGTTCGTGTACCCTGGACTGTAACCACTTGGCCGTTTCCCCTACGTAATTGCTTGCACAATTACTACAGATGATGCAGTAAACTATTGAAGATGTCTCCTCCTTGGATAATGCTTCCTTTGGGCACATCATTCTCATTCTCAATGTTTGGTCTGGCTTGTGCGAGTGGGAGACGGCTGGAAGGGCCTATTACACATGCAAGGGCTAAATTGATTAATGGCATATAAAGGCAGAGATATCTGTAATGGTAATTTAATACTCTGATGATGTCAGCAAATGGTTGACGAAATCTTAGAAAAATAAAATTTTAATTCTTTTAAAATTTTAAAATCTTAAGTTCCAGAGTTCACTGTATGTCTGCTTCTTTTTTTACTAATATACCTGGAACTCGTATTTTTAGAATAGTTTGTAATACACACACACACACACACACACACACACACGTGTGTATGTGTGTCTGTGTGTCTGTGTGTCTGTGTGTCTGTGTGTGTTTTAACAATGCAATACCATACTATTTAGCAGTAAATTCCACATAGTTTTTGTTGTAGCGCGGGAATAACGAGAGGCACAAGCAAGCTAGTGACAACAGCTCTTTAATACAGGGTGATACTTCAGCAAAAACTCAGGGCAGCAGCCCTCCTTATATACACTTCAAGTGATAACGGTCAACCAATCACAGAACCCCAAACATTTGAAACTCCCGTTCAAATTAGATATATACATAACACCCCTCCATTCCCAGAAAGCACTTACACTACTTATTTACATATTTACACACAAAGTCTCGCAGGTGACCAGGGCATGTTCTCGCTCGGGTCGACCTGTGCAGTTCAGTTGTTGGGGAGGCGTTGAGCTGGTCGGAGGGACCGTCTGTCTCTCCCGGCTCCGCCAATGGAACCTCCTGGATTTCTTCGGAGGCATGGTTTTCCCTGACTGGGAGTGTCAGCTCTTCAGGGCAACGCTGGAGCCAGGATTTGTCAGATAAGTATTCCCGCCTGTTCGGGCTTGAGGTAGCTGTTTTGGAGAAACTGTTAAAGTCAGGTTCAAACTTTTTTGGATTTTCCCAGACCTCGCTATCTATCCGCTTCCTTAGCTGGTCTATGTGTCGTTTCCAGATCTTGCCTTGTCCTATGTCTACCGTGTATGATTTAGGGCTGGTGATTCCTAAGATTGTTCCCGGTACCCACAATGGTCCGCTGGCATAATTTCTTGCCAGTACCGGTGCCCCAATTTGGAATTGCCGTAGGCCAATTTCCTCTCCCTTGAATTTCTCGTGGGAGTAGTTGGAATGGAGTCTATCTAAGACACATCTCAGCTTCCTACCCATTAATAGTTCAGCAGGGCTGCGTCCAGTGGTCGGTCATGGTGTGGCATGTTGAATTGCCAGGAATTGATCTATTCTGGCCTGCCAATCCCCATTATCTAATCTAGATAATGCTTCTTTGGCCGTTCTCACGAATCCCTCTGCAAGGCCATTCGAAGCCAGATGAAAAGGGGCTGATAATGCATGCCTAATTCCTAATTCGGCTAGATAGCCCTCAAACTGAGTTGCTGTAAATTGGGGCCCATTATCAGACACCAGGGTGTCCAGTAACCCATGTGTAGCAAAGAGTTTCCTGAGGACCATGATAACCACTTCAGTCGTGGTAGAAGACATTAGGATAATTTCTAGCCATTTGGAAAATGCATCAACAACAATTAAGAATGTTTGCCCATGGAATGGCCCAGCGAAATTGATATGGATCCTCCCCCATGGTGCCTTTGGTTTCTCCCACTCTCGAATGGGTGCTTCCGGGGGGTCGGGCCGGGACTCCTGGCAGGGCCTGCACTTCCCTACCCACTCAGAAATGTCAGAATCCAATTTTGGCCACCAAACATAGCTTCTCGCTAGGCCCTTCATTCTGACAATACCGGGATGTCCCACATGCAATAAATCCAAAACACATGTGCATAACCTTGGAGGAATAACCACTCTATCACCCCACAATAAACACCCCCCTTGCATTGACAGTTCATTCTTTTTGTTGAAAAACGTCTGAAATTCCTCACAGTCCACCTTGGAAGGCCACCCCCGCAATACCCAGCCCAATACAGTGCGAAGGACAGTATCCTTTGCAGAGGCTTGCGCAACCTTGCAAGAGGAGATCGGTCCCAAAGACATAACATCCAGTAATAAAACAGGGGCCTCTGGAGTGGGGTCTTCCAGAATGTCCAGTAGGGGGCAGCGGCTAAGGGCGTCAGCATGGCCTAAAGTCCGTCCGGGTCTGTGGATTAGCCGGTACGAGTAGGCCGACAAGAAAATCGCCCACCTCGTCATTCGAGGAGACAGGGCACTGGGGGTGGGCCTGTCCCCTGCGAAAAGTCCTAATAGTGGGCTGTGATCCGTGATCAGTTCAAATGTCCAGCCAAATAAATAATTGTGGAATTTTTTCACTTCCACAACAGCAGCCAAGGCCTCCCTGTCCAGTTGACTATAATTGCGCTCTGCACTGGACAGGGTGCGAGAGTAGTATGCTATAGGCGCCTCTAGTCCATTCGGCAGTCTATGGTTCAAAATGGCACCAACTCCAAACGGGGATGCATCACACACAAGTACAAGTGGCAGTTCTGTGTTGTATTGAATGAGGAAACTGTCCTCAGATAAAAGAGTCTTAACAGCATTAAAAGCGGCAGATTCCGCTTTGCCCCATACCCAAGGAACGTTTTTTCCTAGCAGTCTGTGCAAGGGATCGGCCACAGTGGCCTTACCCTTGAGGAACATAGCATAGAAGTTCAACAACCCCAAAAATGCTTGAAGCTCAGTTTTTGACTTAGGTGTGGGGGCGCTTCTAATGGCTCTCACTTTACTTTCTGTGGGGTTTATGCCATTTCCGTCAATCCTGTACCCCAGGAATTCAACTGAGGGAACAGCTATCATGCATTCCTTTTTTTAAAGTCTGAGTCCTGCCTCTCTGAATTTCAATAGGACTTGTATGACTCTATCTCCCAGGTGTGTTTCGGTTCGACGCACTAATTAGTACGTCATCAAAATATGGTACTACACCCGGAAGTCCCTGCAGTAGGCGCTCCATGGTGCTTTGGAATAAGCCCGAGGCCATGCTAACCCCGAAATGGAGTCTGGTGCATTTAAACGCACCCCTGTGGGTCACTATCGTTTGGGCTTCTGCAGTTGCATCGTCAACCGGCAATTGTTGATATGCTTGCGCTAAGTCTAGTTTTGCGAATATTTAGCCGGGCCCCAGGGAGTGTAGTAGATGATGCACAATCGACACGGGATAGGCGCTCTGCTGCAACGCCTTGTTAATCGTGCACTTATAGTCAGCGCAAATTCTTATAGACCCGTCTGCTTTAAGTGGGGTAACTATTGGGGTCTCCCATTTTGCGTGATCAACCGGAATCAACAGCCCTTGTTTAATTAATTTGTCCAGTTCTGCATCGATCTTTGGCTTTAATGCCAATGGCACTCGTCTAGCCTTTAAACGGATCTGAGCCACGTTGGGATCTAAATTAAAAGAAATGGGGGTTCCCACGTACTTGCCTAACTCTTCTCCAAAAACGTCCCGGAACTCAAACAAGAGGCTGTCTTTCAGCGATGAGTTGTTCATGCTGTGGACGCCGGTGAAACCCATGCCTAGGGCTCGGAACCACAATAGGCCCAGGAGACTCGGTAGTGGATTCCTCACGATCGTTAGAGGAAGTTTTCTCTGGATGTCGCCGTAGGTGACTCGGAATGTACTGATGTCTTCTACTGGAACCCGGTTCTTCTGGTAGTCGAGTAGACGAACCCTTTGTCGCATTAGTTGAGACTGTTGGAAGTTGGGCAGGATGGTATTGAGTGTTGACCATGACATAATGGATAGGGCAGACCCACTGTCGATTTCCATCTCGCATGATCTCCCTTCTATTCCAACCATTGTGTAGACTTTTTCTTCCACCGAAGTGCTGGCTTGGGCAATGGTGGTGCTGAACGTGTCTCGTTTTTGATTTTCGCGCCGCTTTTTTGCGCCTCCTTCTCGGATTGGCGGCTTCGAGAGTGCCGATTCTGATTGGCTTTGGTGGTCACGTGGTTGATAATTGCTCGGAATTATAGCTCTACAGACTCGTGCCAAGTGGCCCTTCTTTTCACAACGCCTGCAAACGGCGTCTCGGTATTTACAGTATTGTCTCTCATGATTTCCGCCACAGCTAGAGCAGATTCCGTGACGGCTGTTTGGCTCTTTCTTTTTCTTTTCTGTGTGGAAGACGTCCTCGTCCGACTCTTCCTCAGTGCTGGTTCTTACTTCTTCCTGATGCACCGGCGTCGATTTAGGAGCGTCTTTCGAGGTCGTCGGGCGTTGCAGAGCTTCGGCGGCCTTCGTAGATGCTTCGTGTGCCCTGGCTTCATCTAGGGCGCTCGCCAGCGTTAGATCTGGCTTCGCAAGAAGCCTTCTCTGCAGTCTCGTGTCTCTAACGCCACATATTAATTGCTCGAGAAGCGCGTTGTCCAGGTCCCGATGGTCGCAGTGTGTGGCGGTTTTGCGGAGGCTGGCGACGTACGCGCTGATCGGTTCCCCTTCATTTTGTACACGTTGTCTAAAGGCATAACGTTGTACGAATTTAGACGGTACCGGTGCGTAGTTATTCTTGAGGTTGGCTTGGAGCACGTCCCATGGAACGGTTTGGATGGTGGTTGGCTCACATAGAGATTCAGCCATCTCGAACACGTCTGGCCCGCAGTGGCTTAGGAATAGGGCTCTCTTCCGATTTGCCGAGAGTCACTGCATTTCACAGGCTTCGAGGGAGCACTCGAACCTGGTGATGTACGATGCCCATTTCTCGCGGTTTGGGTCGAAGGGCTTGGGCGGTACGTAGGCAGCCATCGTGTGCCTTTGGTTGTCCGCGTCGTCACCCTGGCTGAATTCTGAGCTTTTTTTGGTATGCTTCTTGTGGCCTCAATCCCACCTTCATCGCGAATGTTGTAGCGCGGGAATAACGAGAGGCACAAGCAAGCTAGTGACAACAGCTCTTTAATACAGGGTGATACTTCAGCAAAAACTTAGGGCAGCAGCCCTCCTTATATACACTTCAAGTAATAACGGTGAACCAATCACAGAACCCCAAACATTTGAAACTCCCGCTCAAATTAGATATATACATAACAGTTTTAACAGGCTTATAAATGTTGCTGGGTTCGCATTAGAGTGAAAAATTACTCTTAGGCAAATTTGGAAACTCCAAATCCGGAGAGACATTCAGAAAATCTGTAAGCATCTCTCTGATAACCATTTAATGATAAAGCATTATGTCATTAAAGGCAGATTTGATTTGACTTGCTTTCAATTTTTGTATCTGCAGAAAATTTTGAATTAAATGTAATTTGAAAACTAGTAAGTGCCAGATGTGATTTTTTTCTCCCACAGGAGGGCAGGATTGCACCAAAAAGATACAAAAGTGTTACACAGCACTTTGGATTCTAAATAACTGCTCATTGTTAATATGAAGGGAACTGCTGGTTTCTGAAACCACTGTAATACATCTATGGGTTAATAATGTGTTAGTTGGATCACACTGTTCCATAATAACACCTCTTGATTAATTAGTCTCTCTTTACACCCTACATTGATTTTTAGTAACAATGCAATTAAGAAAGAAGCATATCCATTTACTTTTGGAGATCAATATATCTAGCTCTATATTCTGTTATAACTTATAGAATTCTTGAAAGGTCACTTTTGTGTTTCCATGATGTTTCCTATTAAAAATATGGTTGCCCCCCTATGGATTTTGGACACAATGCAGGTTATAGGACTTCTGCTAAGTATATGCAAAACACTTGGCTCCAGATCCCCTTTGCCTTTTTCTCCCTCCCCTATTGACAATTACAGGCCTCTCTCATCTTTTTAAGTGGGAGAACTTGCACAATTGGTGGCTGACTAAATACTTTTTTGCCCCACTGTATATGCCTCTCTCCATGAGACGGGCAGTTTTGCTTCCAGTAACACCTCTTTGTACAATTCTAAAAGAATCAGTTCTAATATTCCCCCCATATTTTTATAGAATTCTCCTGGCAAACCGTCTGGTCCTGGTGTCATGCTGTTTTTTTTTTTGTCTTTGGATCACCTCTTTTAACTTTACCAATGTAATCTCTCTATTTAATATCATCCTCATCTCTTCCCCCAATATGGGCACACCTTCCTCTTTTAAATAGTCATTTATTGTTCCCATATCCACTTCCTCTTGATTATACAGGTTCTTAAAACATTTTAATGTAATCTTTTTAATTTCTTCCTCATTGTTTTGTAAATTCCCTGTCTCATCGTGTAGTTGGTATATTATCCTACTTTCTTTTTCTTTTTTTAGTTTATATGCTAACCACCTCCCAGGTTTGTTTGTGTTTTTGAATTGATATTGCCTCGCATATTTGACATTTTTAACATGATCTGTTTGTTCTACTAAATTTAGTTTAAGTTTAGCTAATGTTAGCTCTTCCTTAAATTGTACATCATCTGGCCTTAATTGAAATTTTTTTTCGAAATATTCTACTTCTTTCAATAGTACATCCTGTTGTTTCCATCTTCTCTTATTCCTCATTGAAGTATATGCTATTGTTATCCCTCTTGTTAATGCTTTTATTGTGTCCCATAAATTCTGCATCGAGGTATGTATGTTATGGTCACAAGAAGGTAAGGAAATAGGTAATAGGAAAGATGAGAAGGATAGTAGTAATACAGCTCTGCTAGGTGATTTGACATCCCAGGGCATAAGACAGTATTGTAGGAATGAGTTGTTTAGCAGAGTGATGGCATGAGGGAAAAATTGTCCTTGTGTGTAGTTGTTTTGGCATGCAATCCCCTGTAGTATTGTCTTGAGGGAAGAAGTTGAAACGGTTTATGTCCAAGATGTGAGGTGTCTGTAGATATTTTCACAACCATCTTTTTGTTTCATGCAGTATACAGGTCCTCAATGGAAGGCAGACTGGTAGCAATTGTCCTAACTATTCATTAAAGTCTGTGTCTGTCTTGTTTGGGTGTTGTGCCAAACCGGAGAGTTATAGAGGTACAAATGACGGACTCAATAATTCCTTTGTAGAACTGTATCAGCGGCTCCTTGGGTAAGGTGACCAGATTTTAACATTGGTAAAGAGGGACACCATTGATGGGGGCGGGGGGCGGGGCGGGGTTCTTGATTAAAAATTTGGTCTATATGGAACAACAAAAATTTTCATAGAATGCAAAAATAGTATTGTAATATATTTTTTAAAATTTCAACATAATAAAAATTTCCTTTTTGCCATATTTATTCCTCATCTATTTTTTTTTAAAAACCAATATTACTCTTCATCCTCATCTCTAGTCTTAATCAAATTCAATTTTTCACTTCTATTCTATATTATACCCCTTCCCATTGTCATTTATTTTTATATCCATCCTCACATTGGCTAATTATGTAATATTACAGTTGTTTAATACAAATTCAACATTTTAATATAAATCAATGTTATATAACTATCTTTTTTGTATATTAATCAATATGAACATGAATATTCCAATTATTTCCATGCAATCCAATTTCTTACAAATCAATTAATTATATTTACCAATAATAATAAACCAAATAATTTCCCCCATATATTCTTCCAAACCACAACTTAACCATTTCTGCTTTCAACACAATATACAATTAATAGTATCTCAATTATTACAATTCCCTAGTTAAATAGAGCTTTTTTTCTTTTGTGTTTTAAAATCTTGAACTCTCCTCTTTTGCTCTAAATTTCCCATTGTTTGCACCTACCTTTTTTGGTGAAGAAAAAGGAAAAAAAATCTCTCTCTGTCTCATTTTGTCATGTTGCAGCAAAGACCCTGCTTTACTTTCAGTTTCACTTTTTCAGCATAGCTAGAGGAAAAAAAATCTCCAGCAATTTACCTCTTTGCAGCTAGCTAGCAACAGAGCCCTGCGCAAAACAGCTGAGAGCAAATCAGCTGAGAGTCGGGAGGCCCATCTAATCAATTTATGGTAATTAACCTATGCTGAAGCTGAAAGAGGTTGTTTTTTTCTAAAAAATTGGGACTTTTTTAAAACGCCGCGGGACATGGACAAATTATTGAAAATCGGGACTGTCCCGCCAAAAGTGGGACATCTGGTCACCTTATCCTTGGGCAGTCTGAGCTTTCTGATTGTTTTTTCATAAACAATCAAGCAGAGTGCCTCATAGTCAAATGTCACTTGATTGCTGCAAGGAGGATTGAGGCAGAAATAATACCATTTCAGCTGAACTGCCCATTCCAGTTCTGCTTATGCTAAATCTCTCCTCCCTCATTGCACCAATGCTACAAATTGCTTCTTGAGAAAAAGGACTCACTTCATACCATATCAAGTTATTCTTTTCTTCTTCAATATTGATTAGGCAAAATCTTCATAATGGGCAAGCATTTTCTTCCCAATGAAAAGCTATATTGTTGCAGAGAAAGTCCAGCAAAGTGATTCAGCAGGGAACTGGCAACTGTGAAACAGGAAATCTGCTGAATAGAACACAAGTGCCCCTAGCCTTTAAAAATATTAAATTAATTAATTTACATTAAATTACATTACATTACATACAGTCATGGCCGTAAATGTTGGCACCCCTGAAATTTTTCCAGAAAATGAAGTATTTCTCACAGAAAAGTATTGCAGTAACACATGTTTTGCTATACACATGTTTATTCCCTTTGTGGGTATTGGAACAAAACCAAAAAAGGAAGGAAAAAAAAACAAATTGGACATAATGTCACACAAAACTCCAAAAATGGGCTGGACAAAATCATTGGCACCCTTTACTTAATATTTGGTTGCACACCCTTTGGAATAAATAACTGAAATCAGTTGCTTCCGATAACCATCAATAAGCTTCTTACACCTCTCACCCGGAATTTTGGACCACTCTTCCTTTGCAAACTGCTCCAGGTCTCTCTTATTGGAAGGAAGCCTCTTCCCAACAGCAATTTTAAGATCTCTCCACAGGTGTTCAATGGGATTGAGATCTGGACTCATTGCTGGCCACTTCAGAACTCTACAGCGCTTTGTTGTCATCCATTTCTGGGTGCTTTTTGACGTATATTTGGGGTCATTGTCCTGCTGGAAGACCCAAGATCTCCGACGCAAACCCAGCTTTCTGACACTGGGCTCTACAGTGCGACTCAAAATCCATTGGTAATCCTCAGATTTCATGATGCCTTGCACACATTCAAGGCACCCAGTGCCAGAGGCAGCAAAACAACCCTAAAACATCAGTGAACCTCCACCATATTTCACTGTAGGTACTGTGTTCTTTTCTTTGTAGGCCTCATTCCGTTTGCGGTAAACAGTATAATGATGTGCTTTACCAAAAAGCTCTATCTTGTTCTCATCTGTCCACAAGACATTTGCCCAGAAAGATTTTGGCTTACTCAAGTACATGTTGGCAAACTGTAGTCTTGCTTTTTTATGGCTCTGTGTCAGTAGTGGGGTCCTCCTGGGTCTCCTGCCATAGCGTTTCATTTCATTTAAATGTCGACGGATAGTTCGCGCTGACACTGATGCTCCCTGAGCCTGCAGGACAGCTTGAATTGCTTTGGAACTTGTTTGAGGCTGCTTATCCACCATCTGGACTATCCTGCGTTGGCACCTTTCATCAATTTGTCCCTTCCGTCCACGCCCAGGGAGATTAGCTACAGTGCCATGGGTTGCAAACTTCTTGATAAAGTTGCGCACTGTGGACAAAGGCAAATCTAGATCTCTGGAGATGGATTTGTAACCTTGAGATTGGTGATATTTTCCCACAATTTTGGTTCTCAAGTCCTCAGACAGTTCTCTTCTCCTCTTTCTGTTGTCCATGCTTAGTGTGGCACACACAGACACACAATGCAAAGATTAAGTGAACTTCTCTCCTTTTTATCTGCTTTCAGGTGTGAGTTTTATATTGCCCACACCTGTTACTTGCCCCAGGTGAGTTTAAAGGAGCATCACATGCTTGACACAATCTTATTTATCCACAATTTTGAAAGGGTGCCAATTATTTTGTCCAGCCAATTTTTGGAGTTTTGTGTGACATTATGTTCAATTTGCTTTTTTTCCTCCCTTTTTTGGTTTTGTTCCAATACACACAAAGGGAATAAACATGTGTATAGCAAAACATGTGTTACTGCAATACTTTTCTGTGAGAAATACTTCATTTTCTGGAAAAATTTCAGGGGTGCCAACATTTACGGCCATGACTGTATATACAGTAGATTACATTAAATATAACTTTTTAAAAAAAGAAAAGTAAACATCTTTATGTTTTATTGTGTACAACTTCTTGGATAAGATTTACATGGTCATACTTCTTTTGGAACAAATTCTGACCTAGCAACTATTAAAAAATGAACAGACATTCTTATTAAACGGATGAAAAGGACATTTTTGAAATATTTCTTCTTAAACCCCAAAAATATATGAAATAATTAAGAATAAAAAGTGATAAATAAAAAGTGATTATAAAAAATAATACATAGCCAGTATTCCATTGATCTTTCTAAAAATCAGAACTTTTAGAAATGAGTGTGATGTAAGGCAAGATAATTGCTGCTTCTTGAATGAAAAATGCATGTTCATAAAAATGAAACCTGCATGTTTTCTTTGTGAAAATTCATGTACTCATGCAGTCATACCAATTATTGTTTAATACATGTTAATTGTCTGTAATCAGCCTTCCATAAATGAGAAATCATTATGGTTCATTGCTTTTTACCATCTATTGCATTTAACTAACAATGAAATCTAAGATAAGCAATGATAAGCCTCTTCACTAATCTGAATGAATGTCAACTTGCTCTCAATAGAGTTTTTCTTGAAAGTCTAATTTGTCTGAGAAATATTTAGGCCTTGGGGAAAAAAGAAAACATTGATGAGACTTTTTTCTTCTATTGCCATCTGCAAATATTCTTAGATCTGTGGTGTTTTTATAACTCAGCCTTAGTTAGAAACATATGTGTCCCTTTAACCCCAGATGGTTGATTCAAAGGGGTTATACAGATTTAAAAAGATAAGGGGAGCCTATGCAAGCTGTTAAATGGAACACTTGTCTTGTGCTGTTATTTCTTAGCAGCTATTATTAAGTATCCTGGCTCTGATCTTGTAATTTTCATGAATTGCAGCCATTGGTAGATGTGTTCTGTATGAATTGTCTATTCTGATAAAAGCTCCAAATGGGTGACATCTTACTACATCTTATGGAACCAAATTATATAACCAAATTATGAATGTTGTTTATCTTAAACAGTATAATTAGATAAATATAGACTGATTCACAAAGTATGTTCAATTTTCCACACTGGGCAAACATATTTTTTCCCCTGTACACTTTAAACTTACAGTAACCCTGTAATCTCCCCCCTGTAAGGGAAGCAAGTTGATCATGATCATTTAGGTGTGAGAACCCTCATCACAAAGAATTTTAAAGCAGTTTTCTACAAAGATTTGTTGACTCAAACTACCCTTTAAAATAAGGTGACCAGATTTTAACATTGGTAAAGAGGGACACATGCATTGATGGGGGGGAGGGGGAGGGGGCTTGATTAAAAATTTGGTATATATGGAGCAACAAAAATGTTCATAGAACGCAAAAATAGTACTGTAATATATTTTTTAAAATTTCAACATACCGTATATACTCATGTATAAGCCGACCCGCATATAAGCCGACCCCCCCAATTTTACCCCCCAAAACTGGGAAAACTTGTTGACTCGTGTATAAACTGGGGGTGGAAAATGCAGTGGCTACTGGTAAATTTCAAAATAAAAAAAGACTGGTCAAAAGTGCGAGGACCTGTCAGAAATCACTTTTTTCAGCCCTCTGGGTAGTCCTTTTGTGCACATGGACTATTCAGAGAGCTGAAAAAGTAATTTTTGACTGGTCCTCGCACTTGTGACTAGTCCTCGAACTTACGACTGTCCTCACATTTTATGTTTTTGCCCTATTTTGTCACCATGGTGAAGAGAAGCAGTTGTGAAATGAGTGACATGGTTTTAAGAATGCTGCACGGGCATAAATGTGAGGATGGTCATAAGTGTGAGGACCAGTCAGAAGTTCGAGGACTGGTCACAAGTGTGAGGACCAGTCAAAAATAACTTTTTCAGCCCTCTGAGTAGTCCATGTGCACAAAAGGACTACTCAAAGGGCTGAAAAAAGTGATTTCTGACAGGTCCTCGCACTTTTGACCGGTCTTTGCACTTATGACTGGTCATCATTTATGCCCATTGTAGCATTCTTAAAAACGGTGTCACTCATCTCACAACTGCTTCTCTTCACCATGGTGACAAGATAGGGCCAAAACGTAAAATGTGAGGACAGTCGTAAATTCAAGGACTGGTCACAAGTGCGAGGACCAGTCAAAAATAACTTTTTCAGCCCTCTGAGTAGTCCATGTGCATAAAAGGAGTCCATGTGCATAAAAGGAGAGGGAGGAAGAGAGGAGGAGAAGAAGAAAGGAAGAGGAAGTAGGGAGGAGAAGAAAGGGGGGGAAGAGAAAGTAAGAAGGAAAGAAAAGAGGTGGTAGGTTTGAGGAGAAAGATTGCTGTACAATAAAAAAGATGAAAGGGAAGAAAACCAACCCCAAACACATATAAAGATATTAAAATAAAGAATGAATTGTTAAACTTTAAAGAATAAAAGAGAACAAATATGAATAAATAGCAATAATTAGAAACACACATACAAACATACAATGTATTATCTTTGAACAGAGTATTTGGCCGGTTTACAAATTTAAACAGTGTTTAGTCATTTCACTTAAATTTACAATTTCTATATTTCCTTTTTGCCATATTTATTCCTCATCTATTTTTTAAAAAACCAATATTACCCTTCATCCTCATCTCTAATCTTAATCAAATTCAATTTTTCACTTCTATTCTATATTATACCCCTTCCCATTGTCATCTATTTTTATATCAATCCTCACATTGCTTAATTATGTAATATTACAGTTGTTTAATACAAATTCAACATTTTAATATAAATCAATTAGTTATATAACTATCTTTTTTGTATATTAATCAATATGAACATGAATATTCCAATTATTTCCATGCAATCCAATTTCTTACAAATCAATTAATTATATTTACCAATAATAATAAACCAAATAATTTCCCCCAATATTCTTCCAAACCACAACTTAACCATTTCTGCTTTCAACACAATATACAATTAATAATATCTCAATTATTACAATTCCCTATTTAAATAGGGCTTTTTTTTCTTTTGTGTTTTAAAATCTTGAACTCTCCTCTTTTGCCATTTGCCACAAATTTCCCATTGTTTGCACCAACCTTTTTTGATGAGGAAAAAAAAAGAAATCTGCCTTAGCAAACAGCAAAGGCAACAAGCTGTTTTAGTTTTGCTTTTGGTTTCAGCACAAGGAGGAAAAAAAAATGTGCTCTTTGCAGCAGGCACCTTTTTGCAGCCGGCACCGATCTTCTCATTTGTTTTCTTTTAACCCTGATCAGCTGTAGGGGGGGCCTTTGAAGCCCCAGCAGCAAGAATTTAAAGGTTTTTTTTTTCCTCTAGCCATTAGCTGGAACTCAGGAGGCAGTCCCAATAGTTTGGGAGTGGGTGGGGTAAGCAAACCCCGTTCTCCCGCTGTTTCCTAGCTTGCAGGGAAAAAGTCATTTTTTTCGTGACCCGCATATAAGCCTAGGGGGTGTTTTTCAGCCTGAAAAACGGGCTGAAAAACTCGGCTTATACGCAAGTATATACGGTAAGTACAATTTACAAATATAATAAATAAATAAAAATTATGTGGCTTGATTTTATGCTGTTTTTATATAATTATACTGATTTAAATTTTAAATTTAGAATTCGTAATACCTTTTAATTATATGAGCCAAATTATCTAATTTATTTTAAAACTATTTTAATTTTTATATATACATGTTTTATTTTGGCTGTTCACCGCCCTGAGTCCAAAAGGAGAAGGGCGATATAAAAGTATGAATAAATAAATAAATAAATGTATAGTATTATTTTATTCTATAGCGACTACTCAGAGGGCTGAAAAAAGTCATTTCTGATAGGTCCTCACACTTATGACCATCCTCACATTTATGCCCGTGCATTCTTAACAACCATGTCACTCATTTCACAGCTGCTTCTCTTCACCATGGTGATAAGATAGAGCCAAAATGTAAAATGTGAGGACAGTCGTAAGTTCGAGGACTGCTCAAAAGTGTGAGGACCAGTCAAAAATAACTTTTTCAGCCCTGAGTAGTCCATGTGCACAAAAGGACTACCCAGAGGCCTGAAAAAAGTGATTTCTGACAGGTCCTCGCACTTTTGAGCGGTCTTCGCACTTATGACTGGTCATCATTTATGCCCATTGTAGCATTCTTAACAAACGTGTCACTCATTTCATAACTGCTTCTCTTCACCATGGTAAAATGTGAGGACAGTCGTAAGTTCGAGGACTGGTCAAAAGTGCGAGGACCAGTCAAAAATAACTTTTTCAGCCCTCTGAGTAGAAAAGAGAGAGGTGGTAGGTTTGAGGAGAAAGATTCCCTTTTGCCATATTTATTCCTCATCTATTTTTTTAAAAAAACAATATTACCCTTCATC
Organism: Ptyas mucosa; assembly: GCA_012654045.1. Lineage (NCBI taxonomy): Eukaryota > Metazoa > Chordata > Lepidosauria > Squamata > Colubridae > Ptyas > Ptyas mucosa. The sequence goes on along the minus strand of WNWU01000042.1, from coordinate 1,038,431 downwards.
CTCATCTATAATCTTAATCAATTCAATTTTTCCCTTCTATTCTATATTATACCCCTTCCCATTGTCATCTATTTTTATATCCATCCTCACATTGGTTAATTATGTAATATTACAGTTAATACAAATTCAACATTTTAATATAAATCAATTAGTTATATAACTATCTTTTTTGTATATTAATCAATATGCACATGAATATTCCAATTATTTCCATGCAATCCAATTTCTTACAAATCAATTATATTTACCAATAATAATAAACCAAATAATTTCCCCCATATATTCCTCCAAACCACAACTTAACCATTTCTGCTTTCAACACAATATACAATTAATAGTATCTCAATTATTACAATTCCCTAGTTAAATAGAGCTTTTTTTGTGTGTGTGTTTTAAAATCTTGAACTCTCCTCTTTTGCCATTTGCCATAAATTTCCCATTGTTTTCACCTACCTTTTTTGATGAGGAAAAAGAAAAGAAATCTGCCTTTCCAACGTTGCAAGCAAACAGCAAAGCCAACAGCCTGCTTTAGTTTCGGTTTCATTTTCAGCTTGAATTGCACAAGGAGAAAAAAAAAAAGTGCTCCAGCAGCACTCTTTGCAGCTAGCCAAAACAGCTGAGAGCAAATCAGCTGAGAGCCGGGAGGCCGTTCTAATCAACTTATGGTAATTAACCTATGCTGAAAGGGGCTATTTTTTCTATTTTTGCAGGCACCAGTCTACTCATTTGTTTTCTTTTAACACTGATCAGCTGTAGGGTGGCCCTTTGAAGCCCCGCGGCAAGAATTTAAACAGTTTTTTTCCCCTCTAGCCATCAGCTGGGACTCAGGAGGCAGCAATAGATTGGGAGTGGGCGGGGTAAGCAAACCCGTTCTCCCGCCAATTGGGACTTTTTTAAAATGCCGTGGGATGCAGGACAAATTGTTGAAAATTGGGACAGTCTGCCAAAAGCGGGACGTCTGGTCACCTTACTTTAAAAGTGTATACAATCTTAGTTAAAGAGTATCGTGAGAGGCTTGAAAGCTTTTTTTTTTCGGACAAGTTTTATTGGTTCTCCTCCCCCCAATACACACCTGCATATTTTTTGAAACAGAGCATTGACCATATCACATCATATTATATACAATTTATCATATCAAATATATTTTACTTTGTTACCGTTTCTGCCAAAGTGTTCTTTTTCTATATTTATTAATCAACTTTTAATTTTTCTTTTCTTATTTCTATAAACAGTATCTTCTTTCACCCTCAAATTCTATTTTTTCCATTCTTAATCATTTTACATTCTCCTTTAATTTTTATAAATAGTTCATTCTTTATCTTGATATATTTAAATGTATTTGGGGATGCCTTTCCTCCATTTCATCTTTTTTGTTTTACAGCAATCTTTCTTCTCTTTCTCTTCCTCTCCCTTCCTTCTTTCATCCTTTGTACCTTCTTCTTCCATCCTCTCCTCTCCTTTCTCTACTTACCTTTCCTTTCTCCCCTCCTCCTTTCCTCCCCTCTATCTCTTATTTCCCTTTCCTGTCTTCCTCTCCTCTTCCCTTTCTTCTGCTCCTCTCTCTCCTTCTCCCTTCCTTCAATCTCCCTACTCCTTCTTCTGTCTCTCTCTATTGCTGTTTTTATTTTCAATTCAATGCTCTTTCTATGGTGTCTAGGCATCCCCATTTTTCTTCTCTTTATATCATATATTCCTCAATATTTCCATCATACTATTAAAATTCTTAACATTGTATTTCCAACTTATTTCATATTTACTTAATATGAAAACATATTTACATACTTAAAATGTTTCAATTTAATTAACTTTCCATCCTTATTTTCATTTTAATAGTTATTTTTCTTTTTCCCTATCATTTCAATTACTTCCAATTATTTTTACATTTGGATCCTTCTACATCTGATGGTCCACTTACAACATTTTCTTATATCATTTATCTAACATTTCGATTTCATTTCTTACTTTCAACATACATTTCTTAACTTTCATTTCAGCTTTATGTCTTAATATCAATCAAAGAGCCTTGGTAGTACAGTGGACTAAAGCACACTGTTATTAACACCAGCTGCCTGCAATTACTACAAGTTCGAATCTCACCAGGCTCAAGGTTGACTCAGCCTTCCATCCTTTCTAAGGTAGGTAAATTGAGGACCCAGTTTGTGGGGGCAATAAGCTGACTTTGTATAAAATATACAAAAGTATGAAGGCTATTGCTTAACGCATTGTAAGATGCCCTGAGTCTTAGGAGAAGGGTGGCATATAAATCAATTTTTTTAAAAAAATTCCCTTTTACAGTAATCAATATATTTATTCCAATTAATTTCTTACATACAATTTCTACTACTAATATCATTCCCTTCAACATATTGCTACTTCAATTTCTTTCTGCTGTTTTTATTTTCTTTCCCCTTTTAATCATTTTCTTTTACTTTTCCTGTATTCCACTCCTTAATATTTTCTCCCATTCACTTCTTTCTTCCTCTTCTTCTTTATGTGTTTTTTGTATCCTTCTTCCTGCATTTTTCTCTAATTTTTGACTTTATTACCCTTTTAATTCTCCCCTTTACTCTTTTCCTCTTTCCTTCTCTTTTATTCTTTTTGGGGAGATATTTCCCTCTATCAATTTTTGCTTTCTCACTGTTAATTTCAGTGTTTTTTCCTTCAATTATTTTCTTTCCCACATTATATTCTTGCTTCTCATTTGTCTTTTCTCTTTCTTTCTTTTTGTATTCTATCCATTCTTCTGCTTCTTTGTTTCCCTTAAACGCTTCTTGCATCCTTTGCAACATCTCCCTCAACTCCTCATACTCATACTCCCAGTTTTACATATTTTCAATTTAAGGGGAAATAATTTTTAAATTTCTTTTTGTATTAAGTTATATATAGTTCAAATTCAAGTCCATTTGATGTCTTTTTTGTTTTCTTCCTTCTTTCCAAATAGTGTCCAATTCAAATAGTCCTTTAAACCTTTTAGTTTCTTTTTTGTAATCGTACTGCAGCTGTTTAAACAAATACTCCTCTTTCGGTTTCCCACGCTGAAATTGGATGCAATGTTTCCTTTCCACCAGCAGATGATTCTCTCCAATCCACAAACCCAAGCGAAAGTTGTCAAATTGTAAATCCCCAAAGATGGTTGTTTCCTGTCCTTCAATTAGTTCCTGTTATTGTTAAGTAAATGCTTTCTCTCAATTTCTTTTTCTTTTTATTATTCTCAATTTCCTCCCAGTGAAATTCAAATTCAAATCCAAGTGGTTTGTTTTCTTTTAAGGGCTTTCGTTTTTAAAGTTCCTCTTTTTTCCCCCTTCGCTTTAAATTCCCAGATGCCAATTAGCCGCTTATTTCAGGTTGGGACCTCTTTTAAGTTTAAAAAAGTTTTTTCTTCTTACCTATGAATTGGCCAATCACTCATTCGGTAACAATATTCCATTTCATCATCCTTGTTCTTTTCTCCCTTATCTTGCGTGTGGCAAGCCTGGCTTTGACAGTTCCTAAAGACTGTCTTCCCTTGCTGCTGGGTCAGAGGCTGATGCAGACACTTCAGGGAGCTTGCAATCTCCCTGTTCATGCCTGCCTGTGCTTCCATTCTTCACTGTCCCTACAGGACAGCTATGATCCCTGGGGATCCCCTAAAGTAGCTGAGATATCAGCATTTTCCAGGAGCTCCGGAATTTGCTGTACTGCCACTGGCTCGGAGGCTAGAAAGCTGATGAATATCATCCTCATCATTTTGTCTTCTACCAAATAAATCTTATATGCCCTACTGTACGACATCCACTACTACAGTAATTCTTTCCTATCAACATTTAGTGACAATTATATGATGTGCTTTCCTATTCATAGGGTAGAGAAAGAACCAGTGACTATTAAGTTCCTTGTTAAACATGTAATGTCTGCCTCACTGAGCAGCTTCACATTTATGTAATAGAAACAAATTACCTTTAAATACTAAAATCAAAATGAAGTTCTCTATTTCAGACTGTCCATTAGAAAAGAAAAATACAGGCCAAGAATAAATAAGACTTAGGAAATGTGTCTCTGAATAATGAGTTTCTGAATTTACCAGCCCTTTTTCAGGCAACAATGAAAAGACATGCAGCATTGCATTGATATCCCATTGTATTCCAAAAAGGCTTTGGGACCAAGCATAGATTTATGAACAGACATTACAGTAAGTAATATAAACATTTGACAAACTTGTCATTCTGTGAAATATGTATAAGATGGCTAGCAATAATTTTTTAAAAAAAATTTGATTTATATGCCGCCCTTCTCCGGAGACTCAGGGTGGCTTACAATGCGCTAAGCAATAGCCTTCATACTTTTTGTATATTTATACAAAGTCAGCTTATTGCCCCCACAAACTGGGTCCTCAATTTACCTACCTTAGAAAGGATGGAAGGCTGAGTCAACCTTGAGCCTTGGTGAGATTCGAACCTGCAATAATTGCAGGCAGCAGTGTTAATAACAGGGTGCTTTAGACCACTGTACTATCCAAGGCTCTTGTCTTAATAATAAATAATAATTATTATTAATAATAATAAATGCTCATCTCACTTCAGGATTTAATGCAAGGTTATTATCAACTTTAAACTAATCTTTCTTCATACACAGGACAGATGGTCTGTACTAAAGACTGGCCTTGCTTATTTTTTCATAAAAAATGTCAGCCAATGGTTCTTGATGAAATAGCATTTGGCTGCTTTTGATTAAAAGGAAGTTTTCCAGTACAGGAGTAATTTGGTTGTTTGAAAAGAATTTTGCGTGCTCTCAGAATCTTTAAAAATTGATTGTTTGGCAAAGCATTAAACACTAATGAGGATGACTACAGCAGTTTCTTTGTCCTTTAAGAAGAGACTGCTCTTTTTGGATTTTGTATTGAAGACCTGATAAATTCAATTGCTCAGGATATTTAGAAAGCATTAGATATGCACGTCCTTGCAGATGCAAGTTGACTAATTTATCCTGCACTGAATTTTAGACCATGAATTAAAATATTTGCTTACTTCGGGAGGGTTTTTTAAAGACAGATCTGATCTTGGGAGCCTGCATTTTAATTTATGCATCAAATGACTGTTTACAGAATAAAGATACTACATCAGACTAATTCGTGCTGACTGACATTTTTTTCCTGCCAGAGTCCAGTTTAATAATACTTCAGTTCCATGGATTTGCTTTCTTTGTGCCATTCTTCCCTGTGCAAAAATCATTGAAGTCAATATGTGGCATTTGAATAGGACATTACAGTTTCTAATAAGTTGTAACTATCTCATTATTGTGACCACTGGTAGCATAAATAAGGGAATCAAATCAATCTGTAATGCAAAATATATTAAATTGGAGTGTCCTGAGAATGTGTCACCATATGCTTCCTAATAGGTAGGGTATGGGTAATAGTATGTTGGCTTACAAGATAATTTGTATCTTAGCACTATTAATTTACCATAGTATAAGACTGTAATTTAGGGGAAAAATTGAGTTTGATTATTTTTATTATGGCAGCTTCCAGAAGGACATAAAATAATCAATCAGTTGATGAGAGCAGTGATGAGTCATCATGATATGTATATGCATTATGCCATTGCACACATATTTCAAAGAGACAGTCATGTAAGCAATAATGCAATGCTGCTTACAGTAAAATGTCTATCGGGAGATCATGAGTTCTAGTCCCGCCTTAGGCAGGAAGCCAGCTGAGTGACCTTGGCCAGTCACTCTGTCAGCCCTAGAAAGCAGATAGTGGCAAATCATTTCTGAAATGATTTCTCCTCCCTCATTTACGATCTCATTCAGGAGGGGGGAGCAGACGTGGTGGGTATTTCAGAGACCTGGCTGGGGCCGGAAGGGGAGGTGCCCCTGGTTGAAATGTGCCCACCAGGTTTCTGGGCATTCCATCAGCCGAGAGCTCAGGGTAGGGGCGGGGGTGGTGGCGGTTATTATTAAAGAAAGTCTATGTCCAAGGGAGGCCACTGTACCTCAGATAACCGGATGTGAGTCCCTCCTTGTGAAGTGGGGTCATGGGGTGCAGATGGGCCTGCTGATTACGTACTTGGCTCCCTGCTGTGTGGCAGTGGCCCTGCCCGAGCTGCCTGACGTGATAGCCGGGGTGGCGGTTGATACCCCCAGGCTTATGGTTATGGGGGATTTCAACCTGCCATCTGTCGGTGAGACGTCTATGGTGGCTCGGGAATTCATGGCTTCCATGACGGCCTTGGACCTGACCCAGTTAGTTCAAGGCCCTACTCACATGGGGGGACACACTCTGGATTTGATTTTTGTCTCTGGTCAGTGGCAGAGTGATCTGGAAACAGGGGATTTAGTTATCAAACCCTTGTCATGGTCTGATCACTCTCTTCTTCACATGGACTTCTGAACCACTACCCCCCACCTCAGGGAGACGGAACTGACTAGATGGTTCCATCCCAGGTGCCTGATGGACCCGGATAGGTTCCTGACGGAGCTTGGGCCACTCCCTGAGGCTCTGGCTCACGGTGCGACTGAAGAACTGGTGGCCACCTGGGATAGGGCGGCTGCTGGAGCTCTGGACCGCGTTGTGCCTTTGCGGCCTCTGACCCGGTGCCGATCTCAATTGGCTCCCTGGTTTTCTGAGGAGCTGAGAGAGATGAAGCGCTGGAAAAGACACCTGGAGAGTGATTGGAGGGCCAGTCCCTCCAAATCTGACCGAACACTGGTGAGGTCTCATATTAAGATCTACCTAGTGGTGATAAAAGCGGCAAAATCCAACTATTTTTCCGCTCTTATAGGGTCTGCAGAGAACCGCCCAGCAGCCCTGTTTAGGGTAACCTGCTCCCTCCTTCATCTAGGAGCGAGGGAAGACTCCTTGCAGGGCAGAGTTGAGGATTTTGTGCAATTCCTGCATGACAAAGTCACTCAGATTTGGGAAGGCTTGGACTCTGATTGGGTAGTTTCGGATGGGGTGATGTAGGTGGGTCTTGAGAATGTTATCTGGGAGGGATTTGATCTTGTGACTCCCGAAGACGTGGACAGGATTCTGGGTAGGCTTAGCGCTGCCACATGTTTATTGGATCCGTGTCCCTCCTGGTTGGTGCTGGCCTCCCGGGTGGTTACACGAGGCTGGCTCCAGAGGATTATTAATGCTTCTTTGAGTGAGGGTTTCTTCCCCCTCTCTCTGAAAGAGGTGGTGGTGAAGCCTCTCCTCAAGAAGCTTTCCCTAGACCCGCTGTATTAGCGAACTATCATCCAGTCTCCAACCTTCGCTTTGTGGCAAAGGTTGTTGAGAGTGTAGTGGCGTGACAACTTCCCCAGTACCTGGATGAAACCGATTATCTAGATCCGTTCCAGTCGGGCTTCAGGCCGGGTACAGCACAGAAACGGCATTGGTCGCATTGGTTGATGATTTCTAGAGGGCTCTGGACAGGGGTTGTTCCTCTGTCCTGATCCTATTAGACCTCTCAGCGGCTTTTGATACCATCGACCATGGTATCATGCTGTGATGATTGGAGGGTTGGGAGTGGGGAGCACCGTGCTGTGGTGGTTCTCCTCCTTCCTCTCTGACTGTACAGTTTGTGTTGGCAGGGGGGCAGAGGTCGACCTCGGGGCACCTTGTTTGTGGGGTGCCACAAGGGTCAGTCCTTTCGCCCCTTCTGTTCAACATGTATGTGAAGCCGCTGGGCGAGGTCATCCATGGTTTCGGGGTGAAGTTCCACCAGTACACTGATGACACTCAGTTGTACATCTCCACCCCAGACCATCCCAATGATGACCTTGACATGATGTCCCGGTGCCTGGAGGCCATGCGGATCTGGATGGAGAGGAACAAGCTTAGACTCAACCGTTCCAAGACTGAGTGGCTGTGGTTTCTGGCATCCCGGTATAGTCAGCTGGTTCCATCGCTGACTATTGGGGGCGAGATCTTGGCCCCCTCAGAGAGGGTTCGCAACTTGGGTGTTCTCCTGGATGCATGGCTGTCTTTGGAAAATCATATGATGGCCATGGCCAGGGGATCTTTTTATCAGGTTCGCCTGATACGCCAGTTGCGTCCCTTTCTGGACTGGGATGCCCTGTGCACGGTCACTCATGCCCTCGTCACATCATGTCTGGACTACTGTAACACTCTCTACATGGGGCTCCCCTTGAAGAGCGCTCAGAGGCTCCAACTGGTCCAGAATGCGGCCGCGTGGGTGATTATGGGGGCGACTCGGCGCACCCTCGTAACACCTCTCCTGCGTGAACTGCACTGGCTCCTGGTGGTCTTCCGAGTACATTTCAAGGTGTTGGTTACCACCTTTAAAGCGCTCCATGGCTTAGGACTGGGGTATATTACGAGACCGCCTTCTGCCACTGATAGCCTCCCACCGGCCAATATGCTCCCACAGAGAGGGGCTCCTCAGGGTGCCATCGGCCAAACAATCCCAGGGGGAGAGCCTTCTCTGTGGGGGCACCAGCCCTCTGGAATGAGCTGCCCCTAGAGGTTCGTACGATCCCCAACCTGCGTACCTTCCGCCGCGCCCTGAAGACCCTTCTGTTCCAACAAGCCGGGCTGGCCTAATACGAATTTTATAATGGGTGTATGTTAATTTTTAATCTGTGGGCCAAATTTTTTATATATTCGATTTTAAATTGTTTTTAAATTTTGTAAACTTATATGTGTTTTAATATGGTTGTACACTGCCCTGAGTCTTTCGGGAGAAGGGCGGTATAGAAGTCCAATAAACATAAACAACATAACATAACATAAAATTTTTCCAAGAAAATTTCATGGCTTTCTTCAGACAATCATGACTGACTCAAGACTGACTTCAAGGTACAAAACAAAAGTGAGCCCCCCGCCAATAAAAAAGCAAAAAAATAAAAATCCTAGTCTGCGTGTTCTCTATTGTACAAAGAGAAAATAATTGAAAGCTTCTTTTTGTAGTTTTTAAATAGAATTTCAAAAGCATTGTAATTAGATTTTCTAAAAACAACCCTCTAAAAATAATGTAACAATACTAAATATATATTCCAATGCAAAATTAAAAATTAAAGGGTTTAAAGGAAATTCTTAAAGATAATTACAATTCATTTGTCACAGTTATACCCCAAAAGGATTCAATAATAACAGGATCTGGAGACTGAAAGTATTTGTATTTAGAAGATGCCTCAATAATTTCAGCACTGTATATCTGAAACAGGGAATAAACACACTTTGCTGTGGCTTCTTTTAGGAACTGTATGTTCTAGATTAAATTAACTGGAGGGTGGGGTTTTTTGTGTGCTTGACCTTGAGTACTTTCAAAGCTTCCTTGGCAGGCCATCAGCTTTTTATATCTTGTTTTGTCTTGGGTAGCTTAATCTGCAATCAATTTATAATTTGTCTTATCTTTAGCTTCTTGTTACTTTAACCTCTTAATTTTAGTGTTTTTTTTTCATTGTATCAATTTTATCAGGACATTCTGATCAACTGCAATTTATTACTTGTAACATTACAAGAAACTTAAAATTACAAGTGTCATCAGATGAATTTTCAGGGTTGAAATAGCTCTCTGTATACCCCATTTGAATGGAGTTGTAGATTATTTTCTCCTGCCCCATAAAACGTTTAGATAATTTCTCAGATGAAGTGTCATGTCCATTGATTTAGCTTCTTCAAAGGCCAGATCTGACATTGGATCCTGTTCAAGGAAAGTCTGCATCTTAGGGAAAGAAGAAGAAAAGAACCTGCTTCTTGGGTATATGAGCAAAAGTGCAAAGAACAATACTTATTTATTGACTTTCTTCAAAATAATCCAAGAGTATTGCTTTCATAGCTTTGAAATTAGAGAAAAATAAATTGAGCCTTCATAGATCACCATTTTACTGGAATTCATATGAAAGCTTTAGTTCACTGAAGATGTCATGGGAAGTGGAGGTCAATATTTATAGTCCTGTCTGGCAATGATCATGGCATGTGGAAGATTATATAAAAGTAACAAATAATAGACAGAATAAATTAATGAAAAAAATAAAGAAAAATAGGTATATCATCTGTGATAGTGGCAAATATCTGTAGCTCAGGTGTAGGATGAGGGTGAGATTCGTTCTCTGAGCTTGTGGATTTGCTTCCAAATGTTTTGTTACCAAGCTGGATAACATCTTTAGCAGAGTTTAGGGAATGTCAGTGTCAATGTTTATAAGGGCTTCGTGTGGTCACCAGGTCTTGGCAATTGGTTAGATGTGGGTGTATCAAGTTTGAGTCTTGTGATGGGTCTTGTGTTGAGTCAGATGTGGGTGTGTTAAATGAGGGTCTTGTAATAGGTTTTGTGATGGGTCAGGTGTGAATCATCAGTGGGAGCCTTGTGATGGGGAGGTTATATATATAAGGTGAGGGTCATTGGGAGGTGAAGTCCTGGTGGAGGGGGGCTTGTGTGGGTTGGTTGAGGGTTAGTGCTGTCTCTGGTGAGCTTACCTCCATGCTTATGAATTCATAGAAGCCTGGCACTCCACAAGCAACTCCATCAACAGACACATTGAGCTACAACCAGCCTATGAACCCCTCAGAATCCAAACACCAACTGGCAATCAAACATCACAATCCCAAATCCTTAGTCTCTACCCACACTGACACCAAACAGCACCAGTTCAATTGGAACAACACAAAAATCATCCCACCCACCATGCTCATGAGTTCATCAAAGCCTGGCACCCCACAAGCAATTCCAACAACAGACACATTGACCTATGAGCCCCTCAGAATCCAAACCAACCGCATAGCTAACTAGAGATAGTACTGACCCTCCATCAATGCGCACAAGCCCTCACCAATCAGCACTTCACCTCCCAATGATCCTCACCGGATGTAACCTCCCAATCACAAGACTCAGCAGGAGCTCCTCAATAACAGACAAAGAAGGAACAATGAATGAAGCAATGTGGTCATTCCATCTGGTTTTTTTGGAGGTGCTTATAGTGTAATGGCATTTTTAATTTTTCTTCCTGTCCAGAGATTCATTATATGGGTGGCCATATAAATTTGGTTAATACAGTAGATAACAAATAGCAAACTTTTTCAATGTTCGCCCTCACCCCATATTCAAATATTTGCTTGACTGTGATACCTTTTTACTAGAGCAGTGCTTATCATCTGACTGAAGAACTTTAATGGTTATATAATGGTCCCGGTGCCTTGAAGCTGTGTGGATCTGGATGGCGAGAAATAGGCTCTGACTCAATCCTTCCAAGACCGAGTGGCTGTGGCTGCCGGCATCCCGATATAGCCAGCTGATACCATCGTTGACTATTGGGTGTGAGTCATTGGCCCCCACAGAGAAGGCTCACAACTTGGGTGTCCTCCTGGACATGCGGCTGTCTTTAGAAGAGCATATGACGGCCGTGGCCAGGGGACTTTCTATCAGGTTCGCCTGATTCACCAGTTGCTCCCCTTTCAAGATCGGGATTCCTTACGCACAGTCACTCATGCCCTTGTCACTTCCCAACTGGACTACTGTAATGCTCTCTACATGGGGCTACCCTTGAGGTGCACCCGGAGGCTCCAACTGGTCCAGAATGCAGCCGCGTGGGTGATTATGGGAGCAACATGGCGCTCACATGTAACACCTCTCCTACGTGAGCTGCACTGGCTCCCGGTGGTCTTCCGAGTGCGTTTCAAAGTGTTGGTTCTTACCTTTAAAGTGCTTCATGGCTTAGGACCTGGGTACCTACGAGACCACCTTCTGCAACCGATAACCTCCCACCAACCAGTACGCTCCCATAGAGTAGGCCTCCTCAGGGTGCCGTCAGTAAAGCAATGTCGGCTGGTGGTTCCCAGGAGGAGAGCCTTCTCTGTGGGGGCACCTGCCCTATGGAACAGAATACCCCCAGGGATACGAATGATCCCAGATCTCTGTACTTTCCGTTGTGCCTTGAAGTCCTTTCTATTGCACCAAGCTGAACTAGCATAAAATTTCAGTTTATCTAAATTCTACGCTGAGAATCTTAATTGATGAGCCAAATCGGTTTAATTATTTTAAATTATTTTTATTTCACATTGTATGTATGTTATTCTGACTGTTCACCGTCCTGAGTCCTTCGGGAGAAGGGCGATATAAAAATTAAATAAATAAATAAATAAATAAATAAAATATAAATCAAATACAAATTATGAATGAATTGTGATAAGAAAAGGATTTGGGAATATATTTTTATTAATTAGAAAATAATGAAGTATTGTTTTAAAATCAAACTGGAGTTAACTTTGCTGGATAGTGTTTCACTTTATTGCAGGCAACCCAGTGTCAACTCTTAAAAATTTGTTCTTGATCCTACTTATCTTTGCTTAGATATCTCTTCCCTTATACACTTTGCATGCATACATTATAACTGTATGGAAATATTCTCAGTTCTCATTTGTCTTTATTTCCCTATTTTATCCCAAACAAGTGTACAAAAAAACTGTTGTGACAATAACCAGAGATGGATGCTATACAGTGTAGAATAAGCTCATTGATGAAGTTTTCTCTAAGTCTCCTCCTCTTAAAGCTCAAAACCTCTGTAACACAATTTGGTCCTAGAGAAGAATTGCTTAGGATTGCTTCTTTCTTGCAGGCTGGTGGACACTGATGATTGGAAACTGAATTCAGGAATATCAATGCCAAGCTGCATTTTATTCTGATAGCTTTGTCTTTTTGGGGGAAATTTTTTAAAATCCAGCTACGAGTGGGATATTAAATAATTGGAATGATACCAAGAGCCTATAGAGGGTTGTCTTCTTCCTGGGGTCCCAATAAAGTTACCATAATTCTTCAGACATTCTCATGTTTTCCCTTACCTAGTTTCTTCACACTAGTGATGTGATTGTGTCAAAAAAGTGTGAATATTTCACAATTGTGCAGTTTTAGGGAAGGACTTGATGATAATTTCAATTATCTTTCTGTGAGTATAGGAGTTACCCTGTTCTATCCTTGTCTTCTCCAATTCTCCTCATTGTAAGGAAAAAAACAAGAAATAGAAATATTAGCATACTAGCTTTTTTATATATACCATATTTTTCGGAGTATAAGATGCACCTACCTTTTTTGTTTTGTTTTGTTTTGTTTTTATAAAAACTTTTTTTATTTTTTAAACAAACACACATACAAACATACAATGTATTTTCTTTGAACAGTGTATTTGGCTGGTTCACAAATTTAAACAGTGTTTAGTCATTTCAATTAAATTTACAATTTCTATTTTTCCTTTTTGCCATATTTATTCCTCATCTGTTTTTTTAAAAAACCAATATTACCCTTCATCCTCATCTCTAATCTTAATCAAATTCAATTTTTCCCTTCTATTCTATATTATACCCCTTCCTATTGTCATCTATTTTTATATCCATTCTCACATTGGTTAATTATGTAATATTACAATTGATTCAACATTTTAAAATAAATCAATTAGTTATATAACTATCTTTTTTTGTATATTACTCAATATGAACATGAATATTCCAATTATTTCCATGCAATCCAATTTCTTACAAATCAATTATATTTACCAATAATAATAAACCAAATAATTTCCTCCATATATTCGTCCAAACCACAACTTAACCATTTCTGCTTTCAACACAATATATAATTAATAGTATCTCAATTATTACAATCCCCTAGTTAAATAGAGCTTTCCCCTTATGTTATTCATTTTCACATCTTAAACTCTCCCAATAACCCAAATAGTTTTGCCCATATAATCCTCCAAATCCCAAATTAATCATTTCTACTTTCATCACAATATATAATTAAAAATATTTCAATCGTTACAATTTCCCTAATTAAATTTAAAAATGTTCTAGCTTTTATCCAAGCTACAACTTAATCCTTTTTATTTTCACTACTATTTACCATTAAAGGTATTTCAATTGTTACAGTTTATACTTATTCATATTTCTAAAAAAAATAAAAAAAACTTATCATTGTCTAGATTTCAAAAATACAGAGACAAATATTCCAATTATTATTCATTTCATTTTTACAATCATGATTTCCCATTTATTTCTTATTACTATTCATATTTCAATTCTAAATATATATAACATTTTTCTTTTTCATTTCTTTTTCTTTTTCTCCCTTCCCATTTTTATTTTTGCCTTTTTCTTTCTCCTTTTTTTCTTTTGTGTTTTAAAATCTTGAACTCTCCTCTTTTGCCCTAAATTTCCTATTGTTTGCACCTACCTTTTTTGGTGAGGAAAAAGAAGAAAAAGAAATCTCCCTCTGCCTCTGCCTAATTTTATGACATTGCAGCAAACAGCAAACAGCTTGGTTTACTTTCATTTTGGTTTTCAGCATAGCTTGATTAGCACAAGGAAAAAAAATCTCTAGCAATTTACCTCTCTGCAGCAAGCAGCAGAGCCCTGCTCAAAACAGCTGAGAGCAATCAGCTGAGAGTTGGGAGGCTGATCCAATCAACTTGTGCTAATTAGGCTGTGCTGAAGCTGAAAGGAGCTGTTTTTTCTTGCTGTTTGCTTGCAAGGAGGTAACTGCTGCAAGGCAGAGGCCAAAGGGCGGGGGCCAGTGGGTGGTCAGGGCTACATTTGGTGTATAAGATGCACCTAAATTGTCACCCCCTTTTAGGGGGAAAAGGTGCGTTTTATACTCTGAAAAATACGGTAATATAATCATTCTAAGCTTTTTCAGTTTCATTTTTTTAAAAAGTGTGCAAAAAGTGCAAACCCAGTGAAATCTTTTTTTGTTAAACAGAAGAGTTGATGTACATTAAAGAAATTTAGTGTGTAGAGATGGAAAATAACAAATGTTTAGTTTGCTAATAACAGTTGTTTTAAGCTGTAGGGTATTCTTAACTGACATCTTAGCAGGAATGTCATTATCTAAAGGCTATCAAAAATTTATTTTCTTATTATTTGATTTTTACTGTTGCCAATAAAAAAAAATTAAGATGAACGCTTCACAGAAAAATGCTTTACTAAAGCAGTACTAACTTTTCAAAAGTAAGAAATTTTAATTATATCAGTTTAGGGTCTCTTAAACTATTTTTAACAAAAAAAGTGATATGGTTACTGATAGCCCTTGACTGATGATCATTTATTTTTGACAAATCAAATTAAGGACAGCTTTGGAAAGAGTGTTTTACAGCCTTTAAAGCACTTTTCGACCATCACACAAATCACACTCCCCCATGGCCAAGTGATTATGAACTGTGGTTGCCAAGAGTCCTGTGGTGATGTGATCGCTATTTGCTAACTTCCCCAGAAAAAGTCAATGCTTTTTTGCTTAGATTTGGGCAGGGGGATCTGATGGCACCAGACCCTGAACTGACAGATGGCTTTACTCAATGGCTTAATGTAGATGTTAAAGAAATTGTGAGTGTCAAGCCCTGAGAAAACCATGAAGTGAGGAATCATGGGCTTTGATCTTTTGTCACATCAATATTAACTGGAATTGGAACTGACCATGGAGAAAGAAGGAGTAACGTGAAGGATGCTATTGCCATCCGGGCTTTGCTAATGATTATCGATCGTATGATCAATGCTATCTCTATACCATGTCCCAGTCTGAAACTGATGAAATGGTACCAGGCGAGACATTCCTTTGGCTTCCGGTTGTGGAGAGGGGAGTGAGTTGCAGCTTTGTGTCTGCTCTTCTTTTTACTCTCTATTTTATCCTTTTAAAAATACTCTTAACTTTTAAAACAATTTTTAACTTTTAACTTCGTTTTCCTTTTACTTCTTATTCTTTATTCTTTATTTTTAATTTAAAAAAACACTCTATTTTAAATCAATTTTTAATTTTTAACTCTCAATTTTACTATTTGAGAGGTTCATTTTTTACTCCAGCTTCTACCTCAGCTTTTTACTCCAGCCAGTAAAGCATTCAATGAATGAGAGGAAAGTCTTTCCTACTAAGCAAACCAGCTATCCATGGCAGCTATCCAACACACAGACACCTAAGATCCTGATCCTGACTGTGGCTTCTTCATACAGTGACTAATTTGCCCCAGGGAAGAACCTTTGCAGCTGTGTTTAACTGGAATTCAGATGGCCTCTCCCAAGGGGAAGAAAAGAAAGACGGCACAGTGCTCACCAAACAGTAAGGAAGGTGGAACCAATCCACAAAAACAACAGAAAATTGACGGATTTTGTCAGCCTATACAATCAACAGTGGGTCATGCATCCTCCCCCCTTTCCCTGCCGGATAGCTGTAAAGCTTTGGCATTGTTTGGGAACTGCAGGCAGAGGAGAACCAATCAAGAAGCCAGTTAAGAGGCTTGCGAACCCCTCCACGTAATTGGATGACAAATGACTCAGCAACTTTAAGCGAATCAGCTCCAGGCTGGGATAAGGGCCTAGAGTCGGAGTTTTACAACCACAGCGAATTAGCTTTAGGACTTGAAAACCAGCTAAGTGATAGTACAAGGGATTTTATTAGCCGACACAGTATGCTCACTTCTCAGACAGTCTTGGCCATTTTTGACCAGTTTGCAGAGGTGCGTTTAAAGTTGGACTCTGTGATCAATTTTATTGCTGTGGCACAGATGAAAAAGCTGCAGGTATGTTCAACTGGCTGCCAGACAGAACGACCTGGCCAGTTACTATCAATGGTGCAATCAAGGGAAAGAGCAACATATTGACTGTAAGCGTGGAGAAAAAAAAAGAGATGGTGAGCTGGTTGGGCCTGAAATCCCACGGTACAGGACGGGGGGGGGGGGGGAACAGGTGATTATTGAAGGAGCAGATTGTATTGAATATATATAATTCTGAGATAAATGTGGGTAGATGGTCTTCAAAAAGACAGATA
Source organism: Ptyas mucosa (assembly GCA_012654045.1). Classification (NCBI taxonomy): domain Eukaryota; kingdom Metazoa; phylum Chordata; class Lepidosauria; order Squamata; family Colubridae; genus Ptyas; species Ptyas mucosa. The sequence goes on along the minus strand of WNWU01000042.1, from coordinate 1,021,707 downwards.
GTGACCTCTTTGTCACAGCTTATCCAGTGTGACAAGGGGGCAATAGATCTGGCAACATATGAATAACTTCCACAATGTGATAATTATTTCAGAATTCTTTTTAAGTTCAAACAACAGCTCTTCCCAAGCCTGTTTATGCGAATGAGAGGATTCTTGGCTTTTTATCAAATTTTACCTACCCGAGTTTTTTCTAGTGGTGAGGTCAGCCAGCTAATCCAGAGAGCCCCTAGGGAGAGCGCGGTAGTGCATGGGACAGCTGACTGGGAAAATGGACCGAATAGGGAAAGCAGGCTGGCCGAGGCAGGGAGGAGATTTAGTGTTACAGAGGAAATGTCGGTTAGGGTTTTGGACCCAGCTGATGTGAAACTTCCTTCAAGTGGCTTGGTGCAAGATGAGACATTCGATTCTGCCTGTTTGGAAACTTTTTCCTCACTTTCACTAATGGAGCAGCAAGAAGTACTTTAAAAACTTAAAGAAACGAGGAAGCTGCTGAAACAGACTATTTCCTCTGCCGCTCCTTTGGCGTCGATTGTTCTACCCCCTTCAAGGCATGATGCAGTTCCGGAAAGTCAGCAGCCTATAAACCCAGGAAGCCTGATGCCCATGTCTATACAGCACAAGGTGCCAGAGACAGTAGATTTGATAACGCAAAGTGTTGTGGGACAAACATCGGAGATGGAAGGCACACAGAAAGGAATCCCCCAGTCCCCCTTAGTGGCAAAGATGATACCAAGAAACGACATAAACGCGGTGCCTCATGCAAAATCATTTATCGTGGAGGCAGAGATTAATAGAACCCTTGGACCTGCAAGCCCGAAATTAACAGGCAGTGCAATGACACCCAAACAGACTTCTATGGAGCTCAGACGATTAAATGGGTGTGTGAGTGTAAACGAGGGAGGAGGGGTAGGAGAGGTTATCCAAGAAGCTGACTAGGAAATAGCGAGCAATCACTTCCTTCAAGAGTACACGTCCTCTCTTGGAATGTGGCAGGATGGAGAGGAAGTTGGTGCACAGATGACTGTATTAAATTTTTAAACAGGTACCATGTAATTGCCTTGCAGGAGACCCCCATTGAGCTCCCCGGGTTTAATATTTGGCAGCTGCCAGAAAGGAGAGTAGCTAAAAAGAGAAGAGCCTCAGGAGGATTGGGCATCTTGGTAAAAGCCGAACTAGGATGGAAGGGAAATCAGATATGCTCAAATTCCAGCCTTCTATTTTTTCAAGCAATCCATTTGGCATATGAAGGGAAGTCAATGGTATTTGTAAATGTGTACGTTAATCCAGCAATGGGCGATTTGTGGGAGGCTCTAGAGGTAAAAATATTAGATATATGTAAAAAATTTATAAAAACACCTCTAATCTTGGCAGGAGACTTTAATGCATGTGTGGGTCCCTCGTTGGAACCTTTTATTGAAAATGGTACAATTCCAGATGGATATTTACATAACCAACAATCATGGGTCTCCCAAGATAGGAAAAAGAACAAAGATGGGGGAAAATTTCTAACAATGTATACAACTGTAACCTTCAAATTGTAGGCCAGTATTCAGAGGTTAGAAGGTACCCCATAACTTTTTTTTGCCCCAAGGCATGCAGTTCTGTTGACTATTTTTGTGTTTCTCACAGCTTAGTATCAGGGGCAACCTCAGTCTTGATGTTACCAAGGCCAGAAAGTGATCATCTCCCGATTGAGACATCCCTAGCAATCCCTTCCGACTTAAGGAAAAGGAATCAAACAATTCAACAAATAGGCCTCAACTTAGAAATAGCCCATGAGAGAAGACTAACATGGAAAAGGGTTGATAGCAAAGCAGTGACTGAATTCATGAATTCACCATGTATGGAAGCCTTAGCACATATATGCGCAAACAGTACGGGTGAACAAGAGCCTATAGCATATTTTGCGGAAATATGCCATAAATTGAAGCATTTTTCCATGACTACCAAGCCAATGGGCCAGTCTGATTTTAGTTACTCAACATGGTTTGATAACAATTGTAAGGAAAAGAAAAAACAGCTTAGGAAATCACTTAGGAGATACTTAATCAGCCCAAACATGGAATTACATAAGACAGAAATATAAGCAGCTACTGAAGAGAAAAAAGGCCTCCTATATTGACAACTTATGGGCTGGCCTAGAACAGGCAGCAAAGCTAGCCTCACCCACACTATTCTGGTTGGAGGTCTCAAAAATTATTAGAGATAGAAAATTAATAAGTGACCCAAACATTAGTGCAGAAAGTTGGGAGAAGCATTTGGCCACTCCAGCAGCAGTGGAAAGCTCTGATGAGGCTATATCCTTTCCGAGCTTGATACAGGAATATGAAGCCTTACCGCAGTGGGAAGAAGTGTCAATCACGGAGGTGAGGAGTTTAATCTCCTCCCTGAAGACAAACAAAGCTCCAGGACAGGATACGCTCCCGGCATCGTTATTTAAAGATAACATAGCCTGGTGGGCGCCCGTCCTGATTGGTCTCTTTACTTTTATCAATAGAATGGGCAAATTCCTGCCAGTTGGTGTTCATCAATAATTATCCCCTTACATAAAAAAGGCTCTAGAGATAACCCAGATAATTTCCGATTAATTAGTCTAATAGATATTTCAGCAAAAATTTATGCTAAGTATTTGCTTCATAAATTAGAGGACTGGATAATGAGAAATAACATTTTAGCTGAAGAACAATCAGGTTTCAGGAGTGGAAGATCTACTATGGATAATTGTTTTGTGCTGGACCATCTAATAACAAAGTTTAAATTTTGGAAAAAACCACTGTATGTGGCATTTATAGATTTGAAGGCAGCCTTTGGTACAATTGATAGACAAATTTTATGGGATAAATTAGAGGCCATGAGAGTTGAAAAGAAATTGTTATATCTACACGGAAACCCAAGTAAGAGTTCGAGTGAATAGGTCAGGATCGGTAACAAATGCAATCCCAATAAAGAAGGACGTCAGATATCAGTGATATCAGTCTTTGCTAGAAGACGCCATTGCAGCCGGATGTCACTCACCCCGCACACCAGTTGCTCCAAAAGGGAGTCATCCAGATCCCGGAGCTCGCACTCAATCACAGCAGATCTGAGGGAAGCCACATACTGATTGATGGATTCGCCTTCTTTTTGAAGTATGTGGCCGAAAGCAAAATGCCGGGAAATGCGAGATGGAGCTGGTGCATAGTGAGCCCTAAGCTTAGCTAAAAGAACGTCCCAAAGCACAGTAGAAATGAGCTGAGGTGCCAACAGAGCCCTTGCAGTTGTGAAAATCTCAGGGCCGCAGGAATTTAAAAAATGAGCTCGCTTCCTGTAACTCGAGAGCCCTGCATAGTCATTCGCCTGTAGGAAGCATTCAAAACGCTCCATGTAGGCATCCCAGGACTCCGTAGAGGGCTCGAAACGTGGCCAGGGTGGACGTCGCAATGCGGCAGGACAGAGCGGAAGCGTACCTTAAGCCTTCTCAGTCGCCCCAAACCTTCGTCGCCAGTGTTAGATTCTGCTATTGGCGTGGAATAACGACTGAGGCAAGATAACTCAAACACAGCTGTTTATTGCTCATAACAAGTAATCAGAACGCAACAAGAAGAACTTGCAACAGAACCGCTATTTATACCATCGGCTGTCAGAGAACTAGCCAATGGTTAACGCTTACGCCTCCCGCCAAAAGAGCTGTCAGTTTGCGGCCAATCAGAGACACTTCCTGGTTGCTGGCAGCAACAGGCAGAGAACGCTACAGTAGCCTTAAACCTTCTCAATAAATTAAGAAGGAAAGGTTAGAGATTAGATGAAAGTTATTCAGAACTGTTGAATTCAGCAATGATTTCCTGAGACACACAATTATCTCCTTTAAACCCAGAACCATCCTTTTCCTCAAGAAAGTTGACCTTTCTTTATGGACCCAACCAATGTCACCTTATGAGCAGCTTTAGCAAGTCAAGAGTGACAAGGATATAATAAACAAATGGCTAGGTTAAAAAATTAAGGACCATGTCTATTTCTTCATGAATCATATGTTCTAAAACTATCCCAGTTAAACACTTTAGACACTTTAACCAGACTTTCTGAGTCAGTCAACTCTGAGAGGATCTAAGCAATTTTGTTTCAACCAAATTTCTATTCCTAATATTCTCTGTAGTAGCCCTGCAGATGAAACAGTGGTTCATCCCTCCCTAACAGGGAACAAGTCACAGGGTATTGGACAGCTATCAGTGGATTCAATAAAATCAGCAAATAATTGGATTTTGAAGTTCTTACTGCCATGATGCAATACTGAATGTGAGCTCTTACTCATGCTTGATCAGATTTGATTCAGATAGCTTTAAGAATTTCATCTCTGGAAATCCTCAGAGAACCAATAGACATTCTGTGGTCAGATTAACAGTTTAACAGAGTTGGAAGGGACCTTGTAGGTCATCTAGTCCAACCCCCCACCCAAGCAGGAGACCCTACACCAGTGATGGCTAACCTTTTTGCCATCGCGTGCCAAAAGTGGGGGGAGCGTGGTGGGGTCACACGCACACGTGCCCACATTCATAATTCTATGTGCCCCGTCCCCCCCATGCTCCCCCCGCTTTTGGCACGTGATGGTACAGTGGGCCCGGTAGGCTCATTTTTCGCTCTCCCCAGGCTCCAGAGCCTTTCTAGGAGCCTGCGGAAAGCAAAAACGGCCTCCCCCCCAAGGCTCTCCGGAGGCTGGAAACGTGTTTCCTGACTTCTGGTGGGCCCAGAAGGCCTGAAAATCAGCTGGCCGGCGCACACATGCGTGCCAGAGCTGAGCTCGTGTGCCCACCGATATGGCTCCACGTGCCACCTGTGGCACCCGTGCCATAGGTTCGCCATCACAGCCCTACACCATTTCTGACAGATGGTAGTCCAATCTCTTCTTTTTTTTTAATAAAAGTTTTTTTATATTTTTAAAACACACAAACAAGCATACAATGCATTTTTTCTAAAAAGAATATTGGCCCGGTCATAAATTTATACAAATTTTTGTTCATCTTTAACACAATTTTATATATTTGTTGTTTACCATAGTATTTATTCTTTCTAATTTTAATAAACCAATATTACCCTACATCCTAACCTCTAATCCTGGTATAATTCAATTTTTCTTTTTCCTCTCTAAGTTTGAACCCCTAAATTTAAATTCTCACAACATAATACAATTCCCAATTATTTCCTTAAATTCCCTTATTCTGATCACAAAACCAATTAAGCATAAATCTTAACTCAGATGTTCCAACTATTACAATCTTATATATTAAGCTTATTTTTATTTCTGAATCTTGTTTCAATCCTCAAACATCCATACATGTTACCATTACTTCATATTATCTTAATTAATTCATTATTACCATTCAGTACCTTCCAAATATCACAATTTTTTTTATCAGTTCATTTTTAAATTTACATTGAAAATCTCTACATTTCAATCTCTTCTTGAAAGCCTCCAGTGATGAAGCTCCCACATCTTCAGAAGGCAAGCTGTTCCATTGATTGATTGTTCTCACTGTCAAAAACATTTCTCCTTAATTCCAGGTTGAATCTCTTCTTGTTCAGTTTCCATCCATTATTCGTTATCTGGCTTTCAGATGCTTTGAAAATAGCTTGATCCCGTCTTCTCTGTGGCAGCTGCTCAAATATTGGAACACTGCTATGATGTCTCCCCTGACTAGCCATGACCAGTTCATGCAGCCATTCCCCTAATCATCTTGGTTGCTCTTCTCTGCATTCTTTCCAGAGCAGGGGTCCTCAAACTTTTTAAACGGAGCCAATTCACAGTCCCTCAAACTGTTGGGGGCCTGGATTGGCTGGGAGGGCGTGACTAGATGGTCATGTGACGGGTGGGCATGGCCAATTTAACAGTCCATTGAACAATGCACACAAATTAAGCTTTAATTTGTTTTGCTCCTGGGGTTGTTTTATTTGCTTTTGTTTGCATGTTGCTCTTTTGGTTGCCTTTTCTTTTTACTAGATCATTTTTTCAGTTGTTTAGGAGTCTAGTGGTCCACTTCAGGAAACTCAGTTTTGCTGCAATTCTTCTCAGCCCCAAGGAGCTTGAGAAATCTTTCTCTGTCTCTCTCTATCTCTTTGTCTCTCTCTCTCTCCTTCTCTCTCCCCCTCTCTCTCTTTCTCTCTCTGTCTGTCTCTTTCTTTGTCTCTCTCCCTCTCCCTCCCTCTCCCTTTCTCTCTCTCTTTCTCTCTCTGTCTGTTTGTCTCCCTCCCTCCTTTTCTCTCTCTCCTCTCTCTCTGTTTCATTCTTTCTCTCTCTTTCTCTCTCTCTTTCTCTCCCTCTCTCTTTCTGTCTCTTTCTGTCTCTCTCCCTCCCTCTCCCTCTCTCTCCTTCTCTCTCCCCCTCTCTCCCCCTCTTTCTCTCTCTTTCTCTCTTTCTCTCTCTCTTTCTCTCTTTCTCTCTCTTTGTTTCTCTCCCCCTCCCTTTCTCTCTCTCCTTCTCTTTCCCTCTCTCTTTCTCTCTCCCTCTCCTTCTCTCTCCCTCCCTCTCTTTCTTTCTCCCTCTCTCCCTCTCTCTCTTTCTGTCTCTCTGTCTGTCTCTCTTTCTTTGTCTCTCTCCCTCTATCTCTCTCCCTCTCTCCCTCTCTCTCTCCTTCTCTTTCCCTCTCTTTCTTTCTCTCTCTCTCCCCTATTTCTCTTTCATTCTTTCTCTCTTTTTCTTTCTCTCTTTTTTTCTCTCTCTTTCTCTCTCCCTCTCTTTCCCTCTCTTTCATTCTTTCTCTCTTTCTCTCCCTCTCTCTTTCTGTCTCTCTCTCTTTCTGTCTCTCTCACTCTCTCTTTCTCTCTCTCATTCTCTCTCCTTCGCCCTCTCTCTTTCTCTCTCCCCCTCTTTCTCTCTCTTTCTCTCTCTCCTTCTCTCTCCCCCTCTCTTTCCGTCTCTCTCTCTGTCTGTCTCTCTTTCTTTGTCTCTCTTCCTCTATTTCTCTCTCCCCCCCTCTCTCCTTCTCTTTCCCTCTTTCTCTCTTTCATTCTTTCTGTTTTTCTTTTTCTTTCTTTCTCTCCCTTTCTCTTTCCCTCTCTTTCCTTCTCTCCCTCCCTCCCTTTCTCTTTCTGTCTCTCTCTCTCTCTATCTTATGGAGATGGTGAAGGTGAATAATGGGCCATTTTTGCCTGGTTTTTGCCTCCTTTCACTCCCCCCCCACCTCCACAAGCATTCTGCAGGCTAAAACCAGGCAAAAATGGCTCGGTTTTTTTGCAAAAACGGGCCATTTTTGCCTGTTTTTGTGCCTCTTCTAATCCCCCCTCCCACTCCACAAGCATTCTGCAGGCTAAAATTGTTGAGTTTACCCTTTGGTTCCAGCCTGCAGGTCTCTTGAAGGCAAATCCTGCGCTCTGCTGAAGGGTGGGTGGGCTGATGTGGGCGGGGCAACTTTGTGGTGCTCTGAGGGCTGGATTAATTGGTTCAGCGGCCGCATGCGGCCTGCGGGGCGGAGTTTAAGGACCCATGTTCTAGAGTCTCAACATCTTTTTTATAGTGTGGTGACCAAAACTGGATGCAGTATTCTAGATATGGTCTTACTAAGGCTTTATAGAGTGGTATTAGTACCTCACTTGATCTTAATTGTATCCCTCTGTTAATGCAACTTAAGATTGCATTGGCTCTCTTGGCTGCCGCCACACACTGTTAGATTGTATTTAATTGGTTGTCCACTAAGTCTCCAAGATCCCTCTCACAGTTGCTGCTATTAAACCTGGTTTCACCCAGTCTATATGTGTATTTTTGGTTTTTCTTGCCTAAGTGTAAGACTTTACTTTTCTCTACATTAAATTTTATTTTGTTAGATAGGGCCTAGTGGTTCAAGTCTGTCAAGATCCATCTGGATCTTGAGCCTATCATCTAGGGCAGTGATGGCTAACCTTTTTGCCGTCACGTGCCAAAAGCAGGGGGAACGGGGGGTGTCGCGGGTGCGGGTGCCCACATCCATAATTCAATGTGCCCCACCCTCCCGCGCATGCGCATGTGACCCCCCAGTTCCCCCTACTTTTGGCACGCAATGGCACAGTGGGCCCAGTAGACCCGTTTTCCCCCTCCCCAGGCTCCAGAGGCTTTCTAGGAGCCTGGGGAGGGCAAAAACAGCCTTCCCCATCCCCCCGGAGGCTGGAAACAGCCAGTTTCCCGACTTCCAGTGGGACCGGAAGGCCTGAAAATCAGTTGGCCAGTGCACGCATGCGCGCTGGAGTTGAGCTAGGGCAACACTCGCGTGCCCACCAATATGGCTCTGCGTGCCATCTGTGGCACCCGTGCCATAGGTTTGCCATCATGGATCTAGGGTGTTGGCTATTCCTGCCAGCTTGGTATCATCTGCAAAATTGGTAAGTTCCCCTTCTATCCCTCATCTAAGTCATTTATGAAGATATTGAAGAGTACTGGCCTAAGATGGAACCTTGTGGTACCCTACTGCTTCCTTTCTTCCATGTAGATGTAGTACCATTATGGACTACTCATTGAGTATGTTTTGTCAGCCAGTTACAAATCCATCTGATGGTGATGCCATCTATTCCACTTTTTTCTAGCTTTCCAAGAAGTAGGTTTTGGTCTACTTTGTTAAATGCCTTGCTGAAGCCTAAGTATGTTATGTCCACAGTATTTCTCTGGTCTACTAATTTAGTTACTATGTTGAAAAATGAAATAAGATTGGTTTGGCATGATCTGTTTTTAATAAACAGATAGGGTGGGAACCACATCAATTCTTTTCCAGTACTCTGGTTGTTCCCCAGTGCTCCAGGATTTTTGAAAGATGTGGTATAGTATCATCAAGATCAGACAGGTGTTCTCTATTTATTTATTTATTTTTTGCTTAGTTTAATTTTTATTTCTAGTCTGTCTTTTACAGTTACGCTTTTGGTAGGTTGGCCTATAGTTTCTTTTTGCATGAAGACCGATGCAAAGATTGAGTTAAGCAGCTCTCTGCTGCCTGTTTCTTCCTTGCCATTTTCCCAAGCTTCTTAGGTTGTTTTCCCCTTTAGGATTTTCATCCAAGAAATCTTTCCCAAGTTCTCTCTGAGTTTGTTAAAATCAGCTCTTTTAAAATCTAGGACTCTAGTATCATTATGTTCTATTGCTTGTGTTTCCATTATGTTGAATTCTAGTATGACATAGTCACTCTCACCCAAGGTTCTTGCGGTTTCCACTCCCTCTATGACTTCTTCTCTGTTTGTAAGAATTAAGTCCAGTAGGGCTGTCCCTCTAGTTCCCTCCTCTACCTTTTGGCAACAAAGTTGTCAGCTAGGTTGGTCAGGAACCTATTCCATTTCTCACTTGGTGTGGAATTAGTCTTCCAATTGATGTTAGGGTAATTGAAATCCCCCATTACTATTTTAGTGTGTTTCCTACCTATATTTGTTAATTGGTTAGCAAAAAGTACATTTATTTTTTCTGCTTGGTTGGGTGACCTGTTCAATGGCAATATCATTCTTTTTTTCTTTTATATTGACCCATATGCATTCTAGGAGGTTTTCATCTTTGGTTTCATACATTTCTGTAGCAATGTAGTGGTCCTTTACATACAGTGCAACTCCACCTCCTCTTTTATAGGGTCTGGTTTTTTTGAACAGTTTGTATCCTTCTATCAGTATGTTCCAGTCATGGGTTATATCCCACCAAGTTTCTGTAATTCCAACTATATCATATCTGTCTTCATGTATTAATAGTTCACATTTGCCAAACTTTGTTGCATTTGTATATAGTCAGTTGACCTCTTTATGTCTGACTCTGGGTATGTTTCCTATGCCTCCTATTTTGTATTTGAGTTTGTCTTCCTTCCTATCCCTCATGACCTCATTATTTGACTTGTTTTCTAGGGGTTTTTGCTTGGAATTAGGTCCTGGAGATTGGTCACCCTCCTCCCTCAATTTTAGTTTAAAGTCCTCCTGATAAGTTGAGCCAGTTGTTTAGTCATTTAGTTTGGTCAATGGACTGTGAGCTGTTAATAGGAACAATTCAGTCCTAGGCCACTGTCACCTGCACATTGAAGGCTGTGGCTAAATCCTTGGCTGAACTTCCAACAAGGTCTTCAAGAATATCCCAAAGCTAGAGACTTCCTGTTGATGTCACAGCACTATTGGATGAGAAAAGTGGGGCCCTGTGAACTCACACCGAATTCCTTAATTGGAGGGCCCCATAAGGGACTAAAGTCACTCTGTAGGGGTGACGAAGAGTAGAGGGGTGCCCTGCAGGTTGCGGAGAGTGACAGCTCTCCTGCTTGATCCAGGGCTAATTCTCTCACATTCAATGATGAAGAGGAGAGGCAGCCATTATGACTGCCATGAAGCTTGGGCAGCCGAAGAAACAAAGACTGTGCTGGAGTGGTGTGTGAATAGTAACTGGAACATTGGGCGATTCAGTTGGGAAATGGCAGGGCTCTTATGAGCCCTGCAAAAACCCCTACTGGCGAGCCACTGCCGACAGGTCTGCAGACCTACCCTGCCCCGAAGGGACAGGGGAAGAGAGAGGGACCCCTTGGACGGCCGAGAGGAATGGGCAGGTTCCTCGGGGCTGGAGGAAGCCCTCTGAGCTGGCGGCAGGGAACTGGCAGTCATGGCAATTGCCTCGAAGCCCAGGCCAACCGGAGAAAGCATTGTGCTGGAGGAAGAAGGAAAAGTAAGAGCGAGGCATTCGGAAGCCGGGTAAGCAAGGCCAAACCCAGGTGGAAACAGCATTTAAACTGTGGATATTGATAAGTGTGCCCCAGCCTTAATTAGCAGCTAGGAAGTATTGGGGCAAGAAGATCTACAAAATACTTTTTAAAAGGGAAAGACCCATCAAAGGATTATCGATTTTATTGCTAATTTGGAATGATTGCCTTTTTGGAAAGTTATAAATTTTGAAAACTGTTCTTTTTTCTTTTTTTTGAAATGGGAATTGATTATTTTTGGGAGAGAGAAAAAGGAAAGAGGTGATAAACAGGACTTTTTTTAAAACAAAGGGAAAAGACAAACTTGCAATACACAAAATGGAGACTGTGAAGAAGTGAAAGTGTAATTGCGGATTGCTAACAGCTTGGAAGAGAAACTAAGTGTCTTGTTATTTTAACTGGATTACTTTGGCAACAAAAAAGGAGCTTTGACTCTGGGGATACTCAATCTGTCCATTGGAAGCTTTATTGATGAAAAGAAAAATAAAATAAAATGGTATAACTATAACTGAACTAACAGGCACAGCAAGAAAAGGAAAAAAGGCGTTGCACTAAAAGAAGAGATGATGATATCATATATGGAATGATATAAAAGAACTAAACTCTATAGAATTCTTAACATTGATAATATTGAAATTGAAAAAGAACAATTCTGGACAGATTGGACAAATATTTATAGTAGGTTGCAAGATAAGAAAAACAATATAGTTTGATTAAAATGGAAATGTAATGCTTAATGCATATTTGAAATCTGAATATTGATATGAGGTATTATACCTTTTTTCTTTGTTTCCCTTGCTACCTTTTTGATTTTCTTTCTTTTCTTGATACTTTTTTCTTTTTTCTTTCTATTTTCCCTCTTTTCTCCTTTGTTTTTGTTTTCCTTTCTTTCTCTTTTTTACCTTTTATTTCCATTCCTTTTAAATTGGACTTTATAAACATATGTATTTGGTTATGAAATAAGACTATAAATTTCGTTCTTTGCTTTTGTTTTCCTTTCCTTCTCTTTTTTACCTTTTATTTCCATTCCTTTTAAATTGAATTATATAAACATATGTATTTGGTTATGAAATAAGACTATAAATGAATGAATGAGAACATGATTTTTCTAAAATGTTCTAAACGCTTAAATAAATTTTTGAGATTTAAAATAAATATGAAGTAGATGATCTTAAAATATATGAGAAGATATTTGTTAAAATTTATGCTGAGTTAAATTGTGGTATCTGAAAAAGCAAATTATGTAATTTGTGAATTAGTTAAAATGAAATAGCTAAAACAACAGATGCAGGCGGGAGGTTCGGAGGAGATTATGCTGGAAATCAGCCAAAATATAATACATTGGAAACTAACCAACAACAGGTGGAGGTATGGAAGTGACTATGCTGGAAATCAGCCAAAAAATAGTGGGAGGTTCGGAGGAGACTATGCTGGAAATCAACCAAAATACAATACATTGGAAACTAGCCAACAACGGGTGGAGGTATGGAAGTGACTATGCTGGAAATCAGCCAAAACAAAACATGCTGGAAATCAGCCAAAAAATAGTGGGAGGTTCGGAGGAGACTATGCTGGAAATCAACCAAAATACGATACGTTGGAAACTAGCCAACAACGGGTGGAGGTATGGAAGTGACTATTTTGGAAATCAGCCAAAATAAAGCATGCTGGAAATCAGCCAAACAAAGCTGGAGGTATGGAGGAGGATATGCTGTTAATCAGCCAAACAATAATATGCTGGAAATCAGCCAATAATAAGAGGAGATAGGGAGGAGGATATGGATTTTGAGATAAATTTGAGAATATGAAATATGCAAAACTAAAGGCAAATTGATAAAGCTTTAAGGTTTAAAGATCTGATGAAGGGGTCAAGAGATTAAGAAATATGGATAGAATTTTGATTTATTATTTGAAATAAAAAATAGAGCTGTATCTAAGTTGAAATTACAATGTGTGGTTAGAAATTGTAAGGTAAATAATTAGACTAAGAGATTAGAATATTTTTTTCTTTTTTAATGTTTTAATATTGATATCAAAAGGTGTAATGAAGAGAGTTTGGAAAAGAACCAGAAATAATTGAACTTGTAAATGAGCATAACAATGAATTAAATGTGTACCTGGAAATTAAATTGGTGGTGATATAATAGAATGGTTCTGATCAAGATATTAGAGTTTATGACTAAAAAATTTTCTCTGTTTTGACTTTGAATTTTTTTTTATTGAAAAGTTTTAAACAACAATTACAAACAATTCCCCTCCTCCCAGCCCAACCTTCCTCCCCCGCCCCAGACTTCCCAGAGCAAAATACAAGGTATAGCATTTAACAAACATAAGATAACAAATACAAACTATCTATAGACTCCTATCTCCCTCTTGCACTTTAACTCTCCTTTACATAACTAAATATTAAAATTCCATTAAATATCTTCTTTTCTTCATTCATCAGCTATTTGAAACTTCTGAGTCCCATATTTATTTTGAATATAGTCAATCCATCTTTTCCATTCCAATATATCTCTCTCATTTGAATGGTCCTTCAAATATGCTGAAATTTTAGCCATTTCCGCTAAATTCACTACTTTTATGTCCATTCTTCAATAGTAGGTAAATCTTCCTTCTTCCAGTACTGCGCCACCAAAAGTCTAACTGCAGTTATTAAATTCAAAATCAAATTAGTCTCTATAACTGTACAATCTATTATTATACCCAATAAAAATAACTGTGGGTGAACTTTATCTTCTTTTTAAGAATATTTTGCATAATCCACCATATTTTTATCCAAAATGCCTTGATTTTCTTGCACGTCCACCATATATGATAATACGTGGCTTCATCACACATCTCCAACATTTAGATTGTAAATTTGGATACATATAAGCTAACTTTTTAGGATCTAGGTGCCATCTATGAAACATTTTATAAAAATTTTCTCTCATGTTTTGGGCTTGCGTAAATTTTACATATCTGACCCATATTTTTTTCCACGTTTCCATCATTATTGGTTCCTCAATATTTTGTGCCCATTTTATCATACAGTCTTTAACTAACTCAGTTTCCGAATCTATCTCTATCAATTATACAGCCTTTTTATATGCATTGGACTTTGGTCTCTAATTTGTTTTACCAAGTTTTCCTCATTTTGCAAGATACCAATTTTCTGGTCCTCTTTCCGTCTAGCTTGCAGCTGTCCATACTGAAACCAAGTTTCAATTATCCTTTCTTCTTTTAATACATTCAAGGACTTTAACTGCAATATTCCTCCTTCCATGATAAGAAGCTCTTTGTAAGTGATCAGATCTTGTTTTTGTTCTACACTTATGTTCTCTATCGCGTGTCTGGGTATTGTCCATATAGGTATTTTATTGTTTAGTTTATATTGATACTTTTTCCAGACACGTAATAACACATTCCTTAATATATGGCTTTTAAAAGTCTTATCCACCTTTTTTATCATATATTTTATCATATATTAAATATGCATGCCATCCATATACCAAATCATATCCCTCAATATTCAATATTCTCTCTTTTGTTGAGTTAATCCAATCACTAATTGCTGAAAGCAATTCATAATTCATAATACAACTGCCTCATAATACAATCTCAAATTGGGCATTTTGAGACCTCTTCTTTCATGTATATCTTGCATTATTTTTTGCTTTATTCTCAGTCTCTTCCCTGCCCAAACAAAATTACTAATACCCTTCTGCCATTCCTTCAAATTTGCATTTTTTTAAAGTATTGGTATCATTTGAAAAAGAAATAAGAACTTTGGCAAAACATTCATTTTTACTGCTGCTATTCTTCCCAACAAAGACAGTTGTAATTTTTTCCAGTTTTCCATCTCTTTCTGTATTTTTTGCCACAAAGGTTCATAATTATACTTATATAATTTCGCATTTGAAGTCATAATATAAACCCCTAAATATTTAACCTTCTTTACTATTTCAAATCCTGTTACTCTTTTTATTTCTTCTTTTTGGCTTATAGTCATATTTTTAGTTATTATCTTTGTTTTACCTACATTTATTTTAAATCCAGATACTTGTCCATATTGATTAATTATATCCATTAAACATATAACTGATTGTGCTGGTTGAGTTAAAGTAACAACCAAGTCATCTGCAAATGCTCTTAATCTGTAGTCATAATGCCTAATTTTAATTCCCTTTATTTTATCTGAACTACGTATTTTATTCAACAAAAATTCCAAAGTTAAAAATAACGTATATACTCGAGTATAAGCTGACCCGAATATAAGCCGACCCCCCCAATTTTATCCCCCAAAACTGGGAAAACTTATTGACTCGAGTATAAGCCGAGGGTGGGAAATGCAGCAGCTAGATACCAAATGCATACCATCGTACCATATTGCTTCATATTTATAAAACCATCTGGAGACCATGCGAAGGGTAAAAAACCATCTGGAGATGATGCGAAGGGGAAAAAAAACCCACAGAAAGTCCTGCTCCTGGTGCTGCCAGGGAAGAAGCACCGCAAGAACCACTGTTGCTGGGGACGAGGGGGTGCCAGCGCCAGAAGCAGCGGGCTGGGGCTTCAATCCCTTTCCCTGGACAACCTGCTTGGGTGCGGAGACAGGGAAGCTGCAGACAGCAGATCCTTCCCACTATCCCCTTGCACCCGGCAACAGCAGTTCTTGCGGAGCCTCTTCCCTGGCAGCACCAGGAGCAGGACTTTCTGTGGGTTTTTTCCCCCTTCGCACCGCAACGAATTAAGAATGGGGTGGTGGCGTTGTCTTCCTTATTCCGAGGCAGGGCTGTTTATTCCACTGAGTACAAAGGGGTGGGGGAAAGATCTGCTTTCGGGGCTTCCTTCTCCCCAGCCCAGCAGGCTTCATTATTCCTTCCCCCACCCCCTTGTATCCAGCAGAGCCGGTTCTCTTTCCCTGGGCAGCCTGCTGGGCTGGGGAGAAGGGAAGCCCCGATCCTTCCCCCACCCCCTTGTATCCAGCGGAGCCGGTTCTCTCCCCCTGGACAGTCTGCTGGGCTGGGCAGAAGGGAAGCCCCGATCCTTCCCCCACCCCCTTGTATCCAGCAGAGCCGATTCTCTTTCCCTGGGCAGCCTTCCCCCACCCCCTTGTATCCAGCAGAGCCGGTTCTCTCTCTCTCTCTCTTTTTTTAATTGAAAAAGTTTTACCAATACAAATTTTCCCCCTTTCCCCCCCCACCCTAACCCAACATTATAAGATACATATAAAAACAATATATAATTCCATCCCATCCCCGCCCTAACCCTTCCCCTCCTCCCTCTTCCCTCCCCCCCTTGACTTCCATTATATGCAATGCTAATGTTCCCAAACAATATATATGTTATTCAACCTTCCATATCTTTTTTTCCCTATATTTACTAACATAATCATCAATCCTTCTCAGCTAAAAGCGACATAATATTTTCTAGTCTGATACTTATTCTGTACATACTCAATCCATAATTTCCATTCCTGTATATACTTCTCATGCGTCTGATCTTTTAAAAAAGCTGAAATCTTCGCCATTTCTGCAAATCCAGCCATCTTCTGAGTCCATTGGTCAACAGTCGGTAAGATATCACTCTTCCAATATTGGGCAATCAACAACCTAGCTGCTGTCACCATATACAAAATCAGTTTTGTTTCACCCAATGTAAAATCTTTAATTATACCCAATAGGAAAAATTGCGGAGAAAATTGTATTTTTTTCTTTAAAACATTTTGCATAACCCACCAAATTTTTATCCAAAAAGCCCTCACCTTTTTGCAAGTCCACCATATATGATAATATGTAGCATCTAAACAATCACATCTCCAACACTTTGGCTGCACATTAGGGTACATACAAGACAGTTTCTTGGGGTCTAAATGCCATCTATAAAACATTTTATAAAAATTTTCTCGTAAATTTTGTGACTGTGTAAACTTAACATTCTGAACCCGTATTTTTCCCATGTTTCCATCATAACTGGTTGAGAGAAATTTTGTGCCCATTTAATCATACAATCTTTAACTAACTCATTTTCTGAATCCCTTTCTAACAGAACATTGTAAACTCTCTTAATATGCATTGGACCTGTCTGCTTAATCTGTTCAACCAATTCTACTTCATATTCCATTAAACCAGTTTGTTGATCTTCTTTCCATCTCATCTGTAATTGATTGTACTGCAACCAAGTCAACGATTTCCCTTCTTCCAACAGCATATCCAAAGTCTTCAGTCGCCACCTGCCCTCTTCAAAGTAAAGTAACTCCTTGTATAAGAAACCCCCGAGTGACTTAATATTTGTATTCCACATGGTATCAGCAAGATCCAGCCAGAACGGAATCTTATAATCCCAGTTAATTCGGTGCTTCCTCCAGACCCTCATCAAGGCACTTCTAAGTAGATGACTATTAAACACTTTGTCCACTTTATTATCATAAAACAAATATGCATGCCATCCCCAAACAAGGTCATGACTTTCTATGTTCAACAATTCAGTCTTAGTTTTCCCAAACCAATCACTTAATTGTGTCAATGCAGTTGCTTCATAGTATAATCAAAGGTTTGGAAGTTTAAGACCACCTCTCTCACGAGTATCTTGCATTATTTTCAGTTTAACTCTTGGTTTTTTATCATTCCAAATAAATTTGTTCAGTCCTTTTTGCCATTCTAGCAATGGTTTATCTGATTTAAGCACCGGTATCATTTGAAACAAGAAGATAAATCTAGGTAAAACATTCATCTTTACTGCTGATATTCTTCCAAGCAGTGATAACTGCAGTTTCTTCCAATTTTGCATGTCTTTTTGTATTTTTTGCCACAGGAGCCGGTTCTCTTTCCCTGGGCAGCCTGCTGGGCTGGGGAGAAGGGAAGCCTCGATCCTTCCCCCACCCCCTTGTATCCAGCGGAGCCAGTTCTCTACCCCTTGGCAGAGGAGCGGAGGCACCGGCCGCCTCTCTGCTCAGGTGCGAGTGAGCGAGCAGCCAGCCAGCCGCGGGAGAAGCTGTAAAAAGCTGCAAGCCTCCCTGCAACCCCTAAAGCAAAAAAGGGGCATGGGGGAGGGGCGCCGCACCCCCCACACCCCATTTTGGCTTTAGGAAGCCTCCCTGCAATCCCGGGAGCCAAAACGGTTGCAGGAAAAAAGGCCTTTTTTGGGTGACTCGAATATAAGCCGAGGGGGGCTTTTTTCAGCCTGAAAAGCATGCTGAAAAACTCGGCTTATATTCGAGTATATACGGTAAACAGTAATGGAGACAAAGGACATCCTTGTTTTGTTCCTTTTTCAATATTAAAAGTTTCTGTTAAACTACCATTAATTATTATTTGCGCTGTTTGTTTCTGATATATTGCCTTAATAGATTGTGTAAAGTACTCTCCAAACTGCATCTTTTCTATTATTTTCAATAAAAAATTCCAATTCAATTGATCAAATGCCTTCTCCGCATCCAAAAATATAAGCACCGCAGGGAGTTGGTTGTTCTTCCCCAAATATTCCAGTATGTTAACTATTTGCCTTACATTACTTTTCATTTGTCTCCCATTTATAAAACCAGTTTGATCATTATGAATCAGTTGTTGCATAACCAGCATTAACCTATTTGCTAATACTTTAGCAAAAATCTTATAATCTGTATTTAAAAGCGATATAGGCCTGTAGTTTTTTAGCTGACTGTGATCTTGATCTTCCTTTGGGATCAAAGATATAAATGCTGTTCTCCAAGATGGGGGTACCTCTCCTCCAGATTGTATTTTGGTAAATAATTCTTTAAGTTGTTCCACCATTTCCAGCTGCAAATTTTTGTAATAAACAGATGTCAATCCATCTGTCCCAGGGGCTTTGCCCACTTTCAACTATTTAATTGCTAAAACAATTTCTTCAGAAGTTATCGGTTGATTCAAACCTTCCCTTTGCTCCTCTGTAACTATAGAAATATTTTCCTTCTGTAAATATCTATCTATATCTATGCCTTGAATTTTATCACTAGCATACAACCTTGTATAAAATTCTAAAAATGCTTTTTTAATCATATTTTGCTGATATACCTCTTTACCTTTATATTCTATCTTCTTTACAATACGTAACTTTTGTTTTTTCCTTAACAAATACGCTAGCCATCTACCTGGTTTGTTAGCATTACAGAAAGTATTATGTTTAGCATATTGCAAACTAGTTGCAGCCTGTCAGCCATCAACATATTAAATTGCCCTCGCAATAATTTAATTGCTTCTTTTGTTTTTTTATCTGCTGGATTCAATGTTAATACTTGCTCTTTCTTTTTTATTTCCTCTTCTAAATCATTCCTTTTTTTCCCTGTCTACGTCTATATTTATTATTCAAATATATTAAAATACCTCTCATATATGCTTTGCTTGCATCCCGTACCACTTCTATAGATGTACCTTTATGCATATTCATAACAAAAAACTCTTTCAAAAATGTTTTACATTCTTTCCCATTTTCCTCATATCTAAACAAATTTTCATTTAACCTCCAGGACCTCCTAGGTCCCTTTTCAGATTCCAGTTCCATCCAGACCGGGCTATGGTCTGTTAATATTCTTGGACATATCTTCGTCTTCTTCACCCTAGAAAAAAAATCATTAGTAATTAATATAAAATCAATCCTAGAAAGAAATTGGTGTCTATCAGAAAAAAAAGTAAAATCTTTTTCTTCAACATTCCATTCTTGCCAGATATCTCTCAACTCCATATCTTCCATCATATCAAAAAAGGATTTGGGCAATCTGGCTCGTGTTTGAGTATTTTGCAAAGGTCCTTTTTTGTCTTTTTTAGTGTCCAAAACTCTGTTCCAATCACCCAATAATATACACAATTTGTAATCCCATTGTATTAGTTTAGTATGTAAGAGCTTGTAAAATTTTTCTTGTTGTTGGTTAGGTGCGTATACTCCAATTAAGAGTATTTTTTTCCTCTCTATTAAAATTTCAATTGCTATATATCATCCTTGATCATCTGCTTCAATTAATTTAGCTATTAAGTTCTTTTTTACGTATATAACTATGCCATTTTTCTTTTCTGGTGCTGATGCTACAAAGTGTGTTCCCAATCTTGCATTTATCAAATATTTTTGATCTTTCATCCTAATATGTGTCTCCTGCAAACAAATTACTTCATTTTTATACTGCTTCAAATAGTGAAATATTTTTCTCCTCTTTTGCAGTGAATTTAAACCATTGACATTCCAAGTTAAAAATTTAGTTGCCATTTTTGGCACCTTGAAGCTTTTTGAGCATCAGCTGAAGATCTTCTTGCATTCTCTTCTTTGGTCTTGCTCCTCCCACTGCTTCTGTTTTTGTGGTTTCTTGAGTTTTCATCTGAATTTGCTGCACCTTTAATTCTTCTTTGCGCTTAGTTGCCGCTCAGGTCTGTCTTTGATCCTTTGGTTCCTCTATTTTTTCAAATAACTCCAGAGGTTGAACCGTGCCCGAAAGTTGAATTAAATCTTCTTGGTTAATCAAAACTCCTCCTTGGGCCTGTGCCTGTATTTCTGCTTTCTCCCCCTTTCTTGCCTTGATTACTTCCTTTCCTCTTCTGGCCTCTGGAGAAGGTGGGCATCCAACCTTTAATACATTTGTGTAAAAATCTCTTGCCTTCCATACAGTGTTGAGACAATATCTTTCTCCTGCGTAATTCACCACTAATCTAGCTGAACCTCCCAACTGTATTGTATCTGGCGTTTTCTCAGTTCTTCCACCAAAAAAGCATAGTCCTTTCTGGTTCTCAACATTTTTGGGGGAATTTCTTTCAATATCACAACCTCCTGCCCTACCACTTGAAGTTTATTTTTGTAGGAAGCTTGTAAAATTTCATTTCGTATCCTCCTTGTTGCAAAGTAAATTACAATATCTCTTGGTAAGTGCTTCTGTCTGGTAACCCATGAATTAACGCGATAAATTTTGTCAATTTGCCCTTCAAGATCTTCCTTTTGTTCTCCACTTATGTGTGCAAAGGCTTCTGCAAAGATCTCTCGCAAATTCTCTTGATTATTTTCTCTCAAGCCTCTTACTCTCAGGGCAAACTCCATCTCCCTATATTGTATCATTATCACTTCTAGGTCTGCCCTCTCCATCTTTATCTGGACCTCACCCATTTTATTTCCAAATTCACATTAGATTGGTTAATTTCATCCACTCTTTCATCCAACTCTTCAATGTGGCTTGCCAGACCCTGAAATGCCAAAACAATGTCTTCTCTGATTTCCTTATTTCGAATTTGAATTACCTCTTTAATTTCTGCCATCTCTTCAGCTACATCTCACAATTTTTCTTCAAAGACAGAGGTAATTTTTTGCTCTAAAGCAGAAACATGTATCTTTAAAGCTTCCTGCAAAGCTTCCAGTGTTAATATTTGTGGTTCTATTGGAGCTGACAGAGATTGCAATTTAGATAGTTGGGCAGGTGATCCCCCAGCACTTTTAGGGACAACCGTTTTTATTTGCTTTGAGGCCATTTTCTATTTTTCTATTTTGATTTTAAACTTTTACAACAGTCAAAACAATAAGTCCGCTAAATCAGGTTAATTTCCAGTCCTCAGTAGAATTTTTTTAATTTGTCTAAAGTCAGTTTTAAATCTTCATTCTTTTAAAATAAAGTCAAATAATTTTAAATGGGCTGTCAGCGCTAGACGATACTTTGCTCTTAACTTTCACTTCCACTCCCCATTAAAACTCCGGTGCCATTTCCTTTTACTTTCTTCCCTTAATAATCCAGAAGGCAGTATCTAATACACATTCAGAGTTAAAGTTTAGTACTTGCAATTATGATCGCTCCTGCCTTTGCTCTGCCTGCTTTTGTATCCAGTATTTTGAAAGATTGTTGCAGGGATTGTTGCAGGGTTGTTCTGCTTAAAGCAGAAGTATCCCGGATCCGGAGATTTGTTGGGCTTCCAGGGAGCTCTCACCCTTCAAACCCCAGAACTGTTCCTGGGGCTCTTGGGGAGCTCTACCTATGCCCGGCTGCTCTCTTTTCCCCCTTTTCCCAAGGGGAAAGGTTCCAAGCCGCTAGACAGCTGATTTTCGCTGTTCTAGGGCTTTAACGTGATCGCGGGGCTAGTGCTCCCAAAGGAGCGACCGTCAACACCTACGGTGCCACCGGAAGTCTGTTTTGACTTTGAATTTTAAAAGATATAATGGGAAATTATGAATGGAGCTTTTTCAAAATGTAAGCGATTGTACCTATTCATGACTGGATCAAGACGTCGCTCTCGAAAGAGATGTATTTTATGTGTTATGTTGGGAAAAAAAATATTTTGGAAGAAAAAAGGCAAGATGTTTCAGCAGGGGGAACTAAGTGGATTGCAAAAAGAATTGGTGGCAATGTTTCAAAGCATTCAGGATACTATGACAAAGAACCACAGGGAGATAATGGACTTAATGAATAACATGAATGGGAAGTTAGAAAGTGCTCCACATGGGATAATAAATAACAATAAAAAATCCCAGGAAATAGAGGAGACAATTGAGAGACCAGGGGAAAAGGCAAAACTAGATAAACAAACAAAACAAGAAGATAAGAGGGAGAAGGTAATAAAAATATATGAAGCAATTCAGGGAAAATACATGTTAAAAGACCAAAAAATGATACTAGATAAACAGAAAGATATTTTTGAAAAGAAAATGGAGAGTTGGGCAGATCCTCTGGAGGTTTGGCAACAAAAGATAATAGAGATGGAAGAAATGCTTAAATTAAACAGGAAAGACGTAGAAAGAGAAGACGACCTAAGGGAGGAATTTCGGAGGCAAGTCAAAAAACGAATAAGAATTGAAATGGGCAAGAGATGACAGATAGAGGTAACACAAGATTGGCTTTACTAAGAGCTAGAATAGATGCAGATACAAGAAATAGGGGGAATATAATTATGCATATTTTTATATAATATATTAAAAGTAGTAGCTAGATATAAAGATTAGAGGTTGAAAGATGGTGATACTATGTACATTCTAATGATATTGTTATTATTATTAGAATGGGGGACTATAATGTTGAACAATTAAATAATGAAGGCTTATATTTTAATACAAATGTGTAAAAGAATATTATAATTATATAAGTATGATTTAAATAACAATATTAATATTATCATTACTACTTGTATTCAAATGAATGACACCCAGATGCCCCACTTTTCATGTATTGATATTGATGTATATTTTTTTTTAAAAAAAGAATATCCCAAAACTTGTCCCTTTGAAACCCTTCATTATCCCTTAATTGCCTGGGGCAGACCAATCTAACAGGCAACATCTTTCATAATTGGAGGACTAATTTTATCAAAGAGCCAGGGTGATATTGTGGTTAAAGTGCTGGACTAGCAGCAAGGGGATCTAAGTTCTAGTCAACCCTTAGGAATGACAGCTGGCTGTGTGACTTGGGCCACTCATTCTCAGGCCTACACTGGATGTTGAAAAGCAACCTCCTGGACTAGCAGATTATGGTTCATAACTTTCACTGAAGAGACCATCATCTTGCTGTGAATCGATTTGAAATCAAAATATGATCAGAAATATGATCAATGAGAGATATCTATTTTTCCATAGTGCTAGGAAGACTTAATAAATTGAACAATTTGTTCATGTGTTTTCAGCCACCACAATTTCTACAATTGGTAATTTATCAATTGGCCATTTCTTTGAAAGACTTTTAAGCAGGGACGCAGTGGCTCAGTGGCTAAGATGCTGAGCTTGTCAATCGAAAGGTCGCCAGTTCAGCAGTTTGAATCCCTAGTGCCACATAACGGGGTGAGCTCCTGTTACTTGTCCCAGCTTCTGCCAACCTAGCAGTTTGAATGCACATAAAAAATGCAAGTAGAAAAATAGGAACCACCTTTGGTGGGAAGGTAACCTTTGGCATTTGGTCATGCCAGGCACATGATCACGGAGACGTCTTCGGACAGCACTGGCTCTTCGGCTTTGAAATGGAGATGAGCACTGCCCCCTAGAGTCAGGAACGACTAGCACATATGTGTGAGGGGAACCTTTACCATTTACCATTGAAAGACTTTTACCCCACATATTGAGAGCAGACATGCCAGATCCAGACATTATGTGGACA
Organism: Ptyas mucosa; assembly: GCA_012654045.1. Classification (NCBI taxonomy): domain Eukaryota; kingdom Metazoa; phylum Chordata; class Lepidosauria; order Squamata; family Colubridae; genus Ptyas; species Ptyas mucosa. Next base: position 998,019 of record WNWU01000042.1, on the reverse strand, counting down.
GACACAAATTTCGTTCAAACCATTTAAACAATCTTGTGAGAACTATATATTTTCCCAGAAATACAGGAGATTCTTGTAGTCCTAGGAACATTCATAGGAAGTTAGTAACAACCTTATTTTTAGGAATTCTCTTTTCAACTTCTTCAATTAGTAATTGTTTTTATAAGCGTTCACAATATAAGTAAGGCAAATTCTCAGATTCTGTTACATACAGTAGAAATTGTTCTTCTTTTTTGATCTTTAATCATTGTAGGCTTTACTTAAATTCCACAGTTAAATCACTAGCATTGCTGGAGGCCTGAAGTTCACAGAAGCATTGGGAAGAAATAGAACTTTGGATTGGCAACAATTTTCTTCAAATATTGGCCCATTCTGATAAGACCCTTATTCTACAGTTATCTCTTTCTGATCTGGATCTTAATCCAGATCTTTATGACTCTAATACTTATCTTTGATTCTGGCTTTCAAATCTGGAAGTCATTCTTGCTAACGTAACTATACATGCATATACCCTCTTGCTTTATATATAAATGATTCTTAACCAATCTTCTATGTTGGTTCCAAATTCCCCTTGCCAAACAATATTCGTTACAAATATTCAATAGCATTGATTAATAGGTACAGATAGAAATATATACCTATTTTGTACATAACTATTCTCTTGTCAAATTGTGCACTGTTTGTATCCTATAAATTGGCTTTTATGGCTGATTAAATCAGTAGCCTCAGTTTTTAGGAAAGTTGTCCTTTTAATGAACTCCTCTTTTGGCAAAGGGCAAAATAGTAGTATGTTTCAAACAGAGATGGTGCTGGACTGATTAAGCAACAGCAGTGTAAAGTACAAAGTCCCAGCAGTCATATAATAATACAGAGCTGTATTTTCATTGCAATTACATCAAAGCTCAAGAATCATTCATAAGAAATTTGTGTTTTGATGGAAGGGTCTGTGTATTTGTCCTATGTAGTGATTGTTATGTACTTCAATCTCAATATGATTTATGCTTCAAATCTGACACTTCTAGATGAAAAGCACTAAGAACTACTGTACTATCACAATTATTCCCTTGAGCAAAATATTTGACAGGGTGATGGTTAAGTGGTTTTAGGCATTCTTGCAGATATCTAGATATAGTCAAGTCAGTTATGGCCTTGATTTTGATCTCCCTGACACGTGATGTTTCTTGAGAAAAATGGAATGTATAACTGTATTGATTCTGCTGTATGTTCATGCAGCTTTTGATACCCTCAAATTAAAAAAATATTGTGGTAACTGTAATGTATCCAGTTTTGGAGGGAATTTTAGGAGGGAAAACACACGATGTTGATTGGCTGGCCCCCTGGCCAACATACGATATAAAGGAAGCTGTCTTGTTGCACATTTACTGGATTTGTCACTGTGAAATAAACAGCTGTTGTCCACACAGACCTGTCTCCTGTCTCCTCACTCACCCAACCTAACACTGGTGACGAAGGTGGGATTGAGGTAGACAGATAGCACCAGAAAGAGCTGACAACCAAAAAATCCAGCCAGGCGGAAAGTCTGCTGAGTTGAGCATGACAACCACGATGTCCGCCTTTGCTCCACCAAACCCCTTCGATCCAGCAAAGGAGAAGTGGGGATCGTACATGACCAGATTCGAGTGTTTCCTCGAAGCCAATGACCTACAAGGGCTTTCCGATAATCGGAAGCGAGCCCTCTTCCTGAGCCACTGTGGCCCAGAAGTCTTCGATATGGTGGAGTCGCTTTCTGAACTGACCCCGGTTCAATCGATGCCATGGCAGGTTTTACAGACCACGCTGAAGTCACATTATGCCCCGGTACCATCTAAATTTGTGCAACGGTACAAGTTCCGGCAGAGACTACAGTGAGAGGGAGAGCCAATCAGCGCTTACATGGCCGCCCTATGCAAGGCCGCAATGCACTGCAAATACCAAGACCTCGATGGCGCGCTCCTAGAGCACTCATCTGCGGCATTAGAAATATTCGCCTACAGAGACGACCGCTAGCCAAAACTAATCTGACCCTGCACATTGCATTAGACGAGGCTAGAGCTCACGAGTCGTTCAATAAAGCCGCCGAGACCCTGCAGCAGCCAGCACAGTCCCAGGCAACAACAAAATTGCTCCCCGTGCACCGAGAGGCGGCCCAGACCGACAGTGAAGACGAGACAGACAAAGACGTTTTCAAAACCGAGAAGCACAAGCACGATGAGGGCGACCGAAAAGACACTTGCGCTAGTTGCGGGGGACCCCACCAGTGACAAATGTGTCATTTCTGAGAAGCTATCTGCCAGCGCTGCAGCCGCAAAGAACATTTGGCACGGGTGTGCAGGGCAACCCAGCCATCCAGCCATAAAGGAGCCATCACTAATCCTGCCAGCAGCAGGCCTTCAGAAGAGACTGGAGCAGCCAGCCCGAGAAAGGCACGTATTTCAAAACTCTCGAGGCTTTTCAAACACACATCAGCTAAGCAACCACCTTGCCAGAAAAGAACCTGCACAACACCATCAAGATCGAGGGCGGTCCATGCAAGATGGAGATTGACACAGGATCATCCATAATGATCATGTCTTGGGCCAAGCTCTACATAGCCCTTCCCAACTTTAAACGACACCAACTGAAACACCAACGCCTGAAACTATGAGACTATCAGGGAAATCGCATCCCTGTAGAAGGCTACGGCATGTTCCAGGTCAAGTTCAGCCAGTATGACAAAAGACTGCCTCTCACAGTAGTCAGTGGAAGCCTCCCAAGCCTCCTTGGCCTAGACTGGTTTAAGGCTTTGGGAATGGGGGTCACCGGAATCAACGCTACCCGAAGCAACCTACAGGACAACCTACTACAAGAATTCCAGAACGTGTTCTCCAATCATCTGGGCAAGTATGTGGGGACCCCTATTTCCTTTAACCTAGACCCAAACGTAGCCCCCATCAGGCTTAAGGCTAGGAGAGTGCCTTTTGTGCTGAAACCAAAAATTGCTCAAGAGCTAGACAAGCTCATAAAACAGGGAGTTTTAATTCCTGTAGACCATCCGAAATGGGAGACCCCGATAGTCATCCCAATTAAGCCCGACAGATCAGTGTGCATCTGTGCTGATAATAAATGCACAATCAATAAGGCTCTCCAACAAAGCGCCTATCTGGTCCCCATTGTACAACATTTGCTCCATTCCCTAGGCCCTGGCAAGATTTTTGCTAAACTCGATCTTGCCCAGGCATACCAGCAACTGCCAGTAGATGGTGTTACCGCTGAGGCACAGATTATTGTAACTCATAGAGGTGCCTTCAAGTGTACAAGATTGCAGTTTGGAGTCAGCGTAGCCCCTGGACTATTTCAGAGCGTGATGGAGCGTCTGCTGCAGGGACTTCCAGGGTAGTCCCCTATTTTGATGATGTCCTTGTTACTGCAGCAGACGAACAACAACTTGGGGACCGGTTACGAAGGATGCTAGAGAGGTTTAGAAATGCGGGACTGCAAGTAAAGCAAAGCAAATGTAAGATAGCAGTGCCTACCATTGAATTCTTGGGATACAAAGTAGATGGAACTGGCATACACCCCACCAAAAGCAAGATAAGGGCTATTAGGAATGCGCCAACCCCTAAAAACAAGGCAGAGCTACAAGCATTCCTAGGACTTTTGAACTTTTACTCAATTTTCCTGAGAGACAAGGCAACGGTAGATGAGCTCCTCCACTGATTGCTTGCTAAGAAATCCCTATGGGTCTGGGGCAAAGCTGAGGCGGAAGTATTCACCGCTGTGAAAAAACTTCTGTCTGCTGATAGCCTCCTAATTCAATACAACAGAATGCTTCCCCTTGTATTAGTCTGTGACGCGTCCCCTTTTGGTGTCGGGGCCGTCTTGAGCCACAGACTACCGAATGGGCTAGAGGTGCCCATTGCTTACTTATCCCGCATCCTGTTCAGCGCTGAGTGGAACTACAGCCAACTGGACAGGGAGGCCCTGGCAGCCGTATCGGAAGTAAAAAAAAATCATGAATACTTGTTCGGGTGGACATTCAAACTAGTTATGGACCATCAACCGCTCCTGGGTCTCTTGGCAGGGGATCGGACCACCCCTGCAGCCTTGTCCCCATGCATTACTAGGTGGACCATTTTCCTGGCTGCCTACTCCTATCGCCATGGCCAGATGTAGTAGATGCCTGCTACCAGAACTTTTAGAAGACCCAACCCTAGGAGTTCCTGTCCTGCTCATTGATGTCTTGGACTCAGGGCCTCTCACTTCCGCTGAAGTGGCGACAGCCTCTGCTAAAGACCAAGTGTTGAGAACTGTGATTGGTTGGGTGAAAAGGGGGTGGCTGGTTGAATCTGTAAGCAGGGAATTTAAACCTTTTGTAACCAAATGGACTGAATTGCCTATTGTGGGGTGATCGTATCATTGTACCTCTATTCCTACGGGAAAAAGTATTGAATGTCTTGCATGTGGGGCACCCAGGGATCGTAAGTATGAAGGGGTTGGCAAGGAGCTATGTGTGGTGGCCTAAAATGGATGACGATATCACCGAGTGGGTGGGCAAATGTCACCCCTGCCAGGAGTCGAGGCCTGTTCCCACACAGCCCCTGTCAGGGAATGTGAATGACTCCAGGTCCCCTGGTCGCGAATTCACATTGACTTCGCAGGCCCATTTCACAGGCAAACCTTTCTTTCTTTTTTTTTTTTAATTGAAAAAGTTTTAAAAGTTTTACATACATTTCCCCCCCTCCCCAACCACCCCCCCGACTTCCCAGAGCAAATACAAAATATAAAATACAGCTTGAATCCCCTAAATTCAACTCCATCTCTCACTTATCATAATCATTAAACAAATAGATAAAAGGAAATCAAGTCTTCTTTCTTCTTATTCCATCTAATTTAACAGAATTAGTATCTATTTATAATTGCAGCAGTTAATAAAACAGTTAAATATTACCTAATCAAACCTATCGTTACTCAATTTAACTAATACATACTTAGCAGATTATTAGATCTATACAGTTTAACAAGATATTTTATAACTTCTTTCATTGAAAAAAAAAAAAACCTCATTCAAAAACCCCAAATTTAAAATAAAATATTATATAAACTCTTCCATCCTCCACTTTTAAACCATCAAGGTCCAATTATAATTAAAACACTTAAAAAAAATTTTTCTAACTAAAAAGTAGTAATCAAACCTCTTATTAATTTATCAGTACATATTAACAAATCAACTAAAAACATCATTTAATAGCTATATCAAACATTTAAATTATTCATACTAGATTAAACCAGTTGTTAATCTTTTTACGTTCACATCTTCCAACAGCATGTAGAATGTCTTCATTTGCGTCTACCCACCTAAATAAAAATTGCTTCTTTATATAAAAAAACCCCCCGAGTGAGTTTATAATTGTATATCAAATAATATCCATCAAATCCAGCCAAAAATTAGATTAATAAATTCATCAGACGTATTAGGGAAACCACCGGATCAGCTGCAATTGCCCTAGGCCCGTAGTCCTTTTGCCTTATATTTATTACCTTCAAACAGAAAACTCCAATTTACTATATTCAGTAAAACTTCTGTAATTACAATTAAGTCCAAATTTATTACAGTCCTTAATAAAATATTCCAAATCACTCAGGTCAAGGCTTATTTCACAACCCAACACACCAGCATTGCAGTGATCTGTTTATTCTTCTCAAAATATTCCAATACAGCTGTAGGTTACCTCCTCATCGTCGCTTATCGCTTAGTTAACTGGCATTAAGCTGTTGGATGTTTTCTTCCAAAAGTTCAAAATCTTCAAACACTTAAACAATACTTTTTAAGGACCATCATCTCATCAAGCAGGGTTATTTTCCTTGTCTCCAGTCTTTCTTCTTCTCCTTTTTATGAACTCTTTTCTTCACTTTGATTCCTCTGCCTTTTTTAACTCCAATATAATCTTGCATTTTTTGGGATTGCATATTATAAAATTTTTGCAAAAGTATAACTTCTTCTGAAAGCAGCTCTTTAAGTGCAGGTTGGACTTTGTAACAAAGAATTCGTATAGCCAAAGTCTCATCAGCTCCCAAAATTTCTTGCTCTTTATTCTGCAAAGCATCCATCTTACTCTCCAAAAATACTGTAGGTTGTTGTTGTTGTTCTTTTCCTTCTCCCAGCTCTTCAATCAATCCCCCACTGCTAGATTGCAACTCAGTATTTCCATGTATTTCATTGTTTCCAGCTTGAAAAGCTTGAAATATAGTATCAATTTTTTCCAATAAAGCAGAGGTAATTGAGCTCAAAGCTTCCTCAAAATCAGACCATATATGAGGGTTAATTAACCCTTCTTTGCTTTCTTTGCTTTCAAAAAGACCAGCCATCTTGCCCCCCTTCTTCTTTCCCTTCCAAAAGGACAGGGAAAAAATAAAGTATCAAAAAGAAAAAAAGACCCTTTGCAATTTGTAATTTATATTACTGCTTCAATTATTATAATTACTTCCTTTCTTGGTTAATCCACTTTTCAGAATAGAGTTTTACGTTTCAAACAGGGGCTTGTCAATAACTGCTTTTAACTTTCACTTCTTCACGCCCCGTTGAAACTCAAACGCCATCTTGCTTTCACTTTCTCTGCATAAAGAAAATCTTTTAAAGAAGGTAAATCTTTGGAGTTAAAAAAAAAGAAAATACTTGCTGTTTTATTCTTGCTGCTTGTGCTCTGCCAGCTCGATTCGAAAATATTTATTTAAAGTTGGTTGCTGGGATGGTCACGACATCTAGCTCTGCAAAGCAGAGACATCCAGGGTCCGGATTACTGACAGGCTTAGCGGGGAGCTCTCATCTTCGAGCGCCAGATTATGGGTAAAATCTGGCGCTCTTAGGGAGCTCTACCCCACCCGTCTACTCACTTTCCCCCTCTTACCAGGAGGAAAGTTTCCAAACCGCAAGACAGCTGATAGTCGCTGTTCTTGCGGTTCTACGGAGCCCTGGGTTGGCGCTTCAAAAAGAAGCGTCCGGCGATGTCGCGATCCCACCGGAAGTCCCCCACAGGCAAACCTTTCTGATAATTATTGATGCCTATTCAAAATGGCTAGAAATTGTATTAATGTGTTCAACCACTGCAGAAGCTGTAATCAAGACACTGAGAAAAGTCTTTGCCACGCATGGGCTACCGGACACACTGGTGTCTGATAACAGTTCACGGCCACACAGTTCGAAGGGTGCTTAGCAGAAATAGGGGTCAGGCATGCATTCACCCCACCTTTTCATCCAGCTGATAACAGACAAGTTGAGAGATTAGTAAGAACTGCCAAAGAGGCATTATCAAGATTAGGCCCGGGGGATTGTCAGGCCAGAATCAACACATTCCTAGCTGCCCAACATGTCATTCCATGCACGGCCACAGGGCGAAGTCCGGCCAAACTATTAATGGGCCGAAAACTTCGCTGTATTTTGGATCGCTTATACCTCAATTATTCTCCTGATGGGTACAGGGAGACCAATGGGAAAACGAGGGGGTTCTTAATAGGGACACCACTGTTTGCTGGGAAAATCTCTGAAGTCACTGGTCCTAAATCATATACCATAGACATGGGAGATGGAAAAATCTGGCGCAGACACATAGACCAACTTAGAAAACGAATAACAGACGAGCCAGAATACCAATCCACAATATCAGTCCCTGACTCACAAAACCTTCCCTTGACAGCTAACTCAACCCTGAAGTGGCCGGAGGACTTATCTGAAGACTTCAGTGTCCAGCGCCGCCTTCTCAAGAAGCCAGTCCCAACCGAGGAAAACAACGCCCTGAAAATAATCCAGGAGGTTCCATTGGCTGGGCTGGGAGAAACAAAGAGTCCCTCCGACCAGCCCAACTCCCCGCCTCAGATTGAACTGCGCAGGTCAATTAGGATCAGGGAATGCCCTAGTCACCTGCGTGATTATATATGTAAATATTATTATTATTATATTATATTTATATACCGCTCTACTCCCGGGGGACTCAAGGCGGTGTACAGACAAATGATAAAATACATATAATACAAATATTTTAAAGAATTGATTAAAATACAATTAAATAATTTGGTCTTAAACCTAAAATTAAAACTCTAAATTTATGAGATTAAGAATTAAAAATATAAGAGCAATTTTAGAAGAGGTTAGTCCAGGCCAGCCTGCTGGAATAGAAACAGAAATCTGAAACAGAAACAGAAATAGAAATAGAAATCTCCGGGGGGAGCTTGTTCCACATGGTGGGTGCCCCCACAGAGAAGGCTCTCCCCCTGGGGGCCGTCAGTCGACACTGTTTGACCGACGGCACCCTGAGAAGCCCCTCTCTATGGGAGCGTACTGGTCGGTGAGAGGGTACTGGTGGCAGAAGGCGGTCTCGAAGATAGCCCGGTCCTAGTTACCTAAATGTCTTCTAGGAAGGGAGGGGTGTAATGTATCCAGTTTTGGAGGGAATTTTAGGAGGAAAAACACATGATGTTGATTGGCTGGCCTCCTGGCCAACATACTATATAAAGGGAGCTATCTTGTTGCACATTTGCTGGATTTGTCACTGTGAAATAAAGAGCTGTTGTCCACACAGACCTGGTTCCGGTCTCCTCACTTGCCCAACCTAACAGTAACATTATGTTGACTATCTTGAATAGAAGTCATTCTATTCTTAGCGTCCTATTCTTAGTTACACATTTGGCTCCCTAGGGGGAATTTAGAGATCTTATGTACAGTATAGCTGCAATGGTATGGAGTCCCACATAGCTCTATGATGTCATCTTTGTGAAGCTTCTGTATGATCTTATTGGGTGATCCAGTTCTCTATTCTTGTCATCATAATGAAATGAGTTACTGCATATATCAAATGAAAGAGCCTTGGTAGTACAGTGGTTTAAAGCACCCTGTTATTAATACCAGCTGCCTGCAATTATTGTTATCTCACCAAGGCTCAAGGTTGACTCAGCCTTCCATCCTTTCTAAGGTAGGTAAATTGAGGACCCAGTTTGTGGGGGCAATAAGCTGACTTTGTATAAATATACAAAAGTATGAAGGCTATTGCTTAGCACATTGTAAGCCGCCCTGAGTCTCCGGAGAAGGGCGGCATATAAATAAAAACAAACAAACAAAACAATATTTAAATCATGGGTGGCAAACTTGCGGTGTCACGTTGCCGCCATGTTACATTTTGTGACATTTTTTCCTCTTTGCAGAATTGGGATGGGTGTGGCCTGTGCATGATGCATCTGGCCTGCGGGCTGCCAGTTTGACACCCCTAATTTAAATGAATGAAATAATAGTCAATAAACTGAAGCTGAATTCCAACAAAAGAGATAAACATTTACACAATGTCTCAGAGGTCCAAAAAATATGTTGACTTTGGATTCTGGGTAAATAACTGACACAGCAGGTGAATAGCACTTCTACTGGATTAATTCTTTAAATTAATGCAGGATTAATTTCTCTAAATTAAGGTGACTAAGAAAAATGAATGCATACCATGTCTAGTGTGAAATGGTTTCTCCTGCAGTCTGCTTTTTGCCTATGAGTAAATTAAATTCTGACAGAACATATAAAGAGACAACATTTTCTTGAATCTTTTGTCAGAACAAGAAGCATAGGCAGCAAGGGTAAAGTTTTGAAGAGTAGTGCAAACAGAATAACTAAAGGAAGCAAGCAAGCAAGCAAGCAAGCAAGCAGGCAAGAATGCAACTTTAACAAAATAACAGAATAACAGAATTGGAAGAGACCTTTGAGATCTTCTAGTCCAACTCCCTGCTCTAGCAGGAGACCGTATACCATTTCAGACAAATTACTATCTAGTTTCTTCTTAAAAGTCTCTAGTGATGGAGCACCCACAACTTCTAAAGGCAAGCCATTCCACTGGTTACCTTTTTTTCACTTTCAGGAATTTCTGCTTCGTTCTAGGTTGCTTCTTTCCTTGATTAGTTTCTATCCATAGTTTCTTGTCTTGCCTTCTGTGCTTTGCAAAATAGGTTGACCCCTTCTTCTTTGTGGCGGCCCTTCAAATATTGGAACACTGCTATCAGGTTGCCCCCTAGTCCTTCTTTTCACTAGACTAAATATACCCAAGTCCTGCAACCTTTCTTCATATGTTTTAGTCTCCAGGACTTTAATCATCTTTGTTGCGCTTCTCTGCACTCTTTCCAGAGTCTCAACATCTTTTTTATAATGTGGTGACCAAAACTGGATGCAGTATTCCAAGTGTGGTCTTACTAAAACTTTATAAAGTGGTACTAATACTTAACATGATTTTGATTCTAGCCCTCTGTTAATGCAGCCTAGGATTGCATTGGCTTTTTGGGCTGCTGCTGTACTATGCTGGTTCATATTTAACTGATTGTCCACTAGGATTTCAAGATCCCTCACACAGTTATTGTTATTAAGCCAAGTTTCACTTAATCTGTACCTGTACATTTGATTTTTGTTGCTTAAGTGTAAAACCTTACTTTTCTCTCCATTAAATTTCATTTTCCTAGATATGGCTCAGTGTTCAAATCTGTCAAGAACTACCCGGGGTATTGACTATTCCTGCCAGTTTAGGGTCATCTGCAAATTTGATGAGTTCTCCTTCTGTTCCCTCATCTAAATTGTTTATGAAGATATTGAAGACTACTGGGCCTAAAACAGAACCTTGGGGTACCTCACTGCTTACTTTGTTCGATATACAGTAAATGTGGTTCCATTAAGAATTACACGATGAGTGCAGATTGTCAGCCAGTTACAAATCCATCTTGTGTTGATGCTTATTCCCACATTTTTCTAGTTTACCAAGAAATAGATTATGGCCTACTTTATCATATACTTACTGAAATCCAAGTATGCTATGTTTACAGCAGTTTGCTGGTTCATAATATAGTCACTTTGTCAAAGAATGAAATAAGATTTGTTTGACATGATCTGCTTTTGACAAATCCATGTTCACTTCTGTGTATAACTTTGCTTGGTTCTAGGTGTTCTCAGATCTGTTGCTTGATTATTTTTTCTAGCATCTCCCCAGGTGTTAATGTTAGGCTGATTGGTTTTTAATTTCCTGGATTCTGACAACCCATATACCATCTTGAATTCTGGCACCTCATACCATCTTTCAACAAACAAATTAGCTTGCACAACTGTTGGTAATTATTAAAAAATGAATCAATTCTAAATGATTCATGCCTGAATGAAGTCAGGCAATGAGTACAGTATGATTAAGAGTATAACTCAACTCACAGTAAAGTCAACTTCTTGGTTCTTTAGTAAAGAAATGGCAGCACTCTCCGGATGTTGAATATTATCTGTATCAGATATGACTGAATATAAATGAGGTGATGGAAACCACAGTTTGACAAAAATTGAAGGATCACTAGATGTTCCCAAGTCTTTCCTAGAAATGGTGGGTAGCTTATAATGCAGGTATTACAACAGCATATTTTGACGCACTATTCTCATTTTATTTGTCCTGACGTTGGGCAGTTTTAGACACCAGCCAGAAGTTGTTAAGTATACGATTGAATCTGGAGGTCAGTGATTCTTTTTAAAAAAATAAAGTAATATTTAGTATCAATAGATAATTGATCTGAAACCATTATTACGTTATTCTTAAAGTTCAACTTTCCCTAAATTTGATACTGTTTTTTTAAAAAAGAAAATTAAATCCTGTGGTGCATTCACAGTTATCAGTGAGAAACTTCAGTATTTTAGAGAAAGAGGCATGTGCAGTAAGTGGTTTGAGACTCCAAGCAATTAAAAGATATCTTGACATTTAAGTCTTCTAATTTTGGGGATCATTTTAACACTTTTCATATGTTCAATCTGTACTGGAATGACCTGGAAATGCCATAGAAAAGCGTTTTCTTTGAGATGGTTCTCTAGTTGTGAAATATTCCACATTTGGAAAGAACCATGAAGTTTCTTCCTTATATCTCTTTTACACTTTCTTAAAACTGTGTGTGTGTTTTAATTTAAGTAGGCTGTTTGCTGATTAATAATCTCAAGGCAAAACTAATTTACCACCTGTTTTTTAATTACCTGTTTTGATTGTGATTATATTACCTGTTTTGTTTGCTTTTTTCTGTATAGAAAAAGGACTACAAAGAAATTCCCTTTAAATAAACATTGCTAAAATATAAAAAAATATTGTAATCCCTATAAGCAATACTTTTCATTAGAATAGCTATTCTCCTAATTTTCAGAGTTTTCTCATACAAGAAACTTTGTGTGAAGATGAAAACAATTCAAAATTAAATAATATTTGAAGAATCTACATTATTGTGCATAACTTAATTTTTCAAAATGTGCATTTTCTTTTTTTTCTTTTCTTTTTATTCTTGAAAAACTTTTAATGTGGTCTTTCACCAGCTTTTTTAAAAAAAATTCTTTATTAAACATTTTTATAAACAAAAAGAAAGCTTTAACACTTTTTCCTTTTCAACAGAGTCACATCAGTCAAGAATTTCTTACTTATACATTTTTCTCCCTTATTCTACTATATCTTTTATACATATTTCTAATATTAATTTATTTGTTTACATGTATACATATAAATATCCGTATACACATTTTCATTTCTACAATTTTTGTTTCCTCATATTTGCAATTATACTTCTACTCCTATTTCGACCATTATTTAATTTTTCCTTGCCTTTTATCTCTCTCCTCCAGCCATTCATACCATTTCCCCCACATTAAGTAATATTCTGTTTCCTTTTTCTTGTATCTCCTTTGTTAATTTGTCCATCTCCGCACATTCTAAAACTTTTCTAATCAAATTATTATTTTCCAATTCTGAGCGTAATTATTCTTGCTGCTGTAATAATATGGATAATTAAATATTGTATTTCTTTGTCATATGACCCTGGGAGTATTCCTAGTAAAAATGTTTCTGGCTTCATCTCTATCTGTTGTTTGGTTATTTCTTCTAATTGTGATCTGATTCTACTCCAATATTGTTTCGCTCTATGGCAGGTCCACCACATGTGGTAATACGTTCCCTTTTGCTGTTTGCATTTCCAACATCTTGGTGAGGTATTGGGAAACATCTTTGCCAATCTGGCTGGTGGCAAGTGCCACCTATAAAACATTTTATACAGATTTTCTTTATAGGATACAGACATTGTCAGTTTATAATTTTTGTATCTGAAATTTTTCACCCAAATTATCATATTTTTCTTAACTACCTCCTCTTCCAATTTGTATCTTAATAAATAATTGTAATTTTTTTTGATCAATTCATCTTCTGTGCCTTGGAGGATTTTGTCTAATTCATGTACTTCTCTTTGGAATCCATATTGCTTTATAATCTTATAATCTGTCTTATATATAGATTTTATTTGCATGTAAGGCCACCAATCAATGTCTGTACCCTGTTCTTTTAATTCTTTTAATTTTCAATTCCCCTTCACTATTTAACAAATCTTTATATCTTTTCATTTTGTCAATGTCTAATGCATTTGGGTAGATTTGTGCCTCCATTGTGGATAACCATTCTAGAATTTTGTCATAATGATTCTTTTTTATCCCTTGCCATGTTTGTAGTACTGCAACTCTGATTAGGTGTTGTTGAAAATAGTTATGCTGTCTATTTTTTCCTTCCCATAAAAAGGCGTGCCACCCTCTCTGTAAATCATATCCCTTTTATTTTGTAGTTCCATCCAGTCTTTGGTCCGTATAAGTGATGTTGCTTTATAGTAGGTTTCCCAATCTGGGAGTCTAAATCCTCCTCTTTCTCTACTATCTTGCAGTGATTGTATTTTGATTCTTGATCCCCCCCCCTGCCAAATATAGTTCGCTATTAATTAATTTAGATCTTTAAAAAAGTTTTTTCCTAATTTTATGGGAACTACTTGGAATAAGAATAGTAATCATGGTAGCACGTTCATTTTAATCAATGCTATTGTTCCTAAAAAGGATAATTGTAATTTGCTCCAAATTTCCAAGTCTTTATTTATCTGTAGTATTAATTTATTATAGTTGTCTTTGATCGATGAACCTTTATTTGTTAACCATAATCCTAAATATTTTATTTGTATGTCATGTGTATGAGTTTTTTCATACAAGAAACTTTGTGTGAAGATGAAAACAATCCATAATTAAATAATATTTGAAGAATCTACATTATTGGGCATAACTTGATTTTTCAAAATGTGCATTTTCATTCCAAACATTACGCAGACCTAGAAAAAAATCCAGAATGGATTGTGGTTCACCAGCATTCATCACAATTCATGGTTTCATGACTTTCATGTTTTGAATGAATAATATATTGAAAACTTTTCTCATTATTTTAGAATGAGATCCCAAAACCCTACATAACTCATACTACAACTGCAGAGGAAAGCAATGCATTATTTTTTAAATCTAAACCAAATGTCTACCTTATCTTATTTGATTTTTGCAATAGGTAGTAATATTACTACGGGCCAGGGGTGGTATTCACTTATCTTCGCGACCAATTCGCAAATGTGAGCACACGTGCAGGGCCTTCTGTGCATGAGCAGAGCATCAAAAACAGGATGTGATAATGTTTGGGCGGAGCCTCCCGCAGCTGTCACTACTGATTCGCCTGAACTGGATAGAACTGGCTGAATACCACCACTGCTACAGGCATAGTGTAACTAATACTCTTTCCCAATACAGGGTCACTGTATTGGGAAAGAGAAGATTGGAACATTAAAGGCAGAATAAACAACAATCAGATAAAATATTTGTCCTAATAATAGACTTCACTCCCCCTAGAGACCTACTCTCTGTATCCCAGATGAAGATACTTTGCAGAAATATTTTGCCACAAACAGTACATTTATCAAGAAAACACTATAAACATTCAAAAGCACTGCTGTGCTGTTTGTGAACTGTTAAATACAGCCCAGCACAACTTGACAGCTACTATAGAAATTCCAGGTGGCATGGGTAGGAGCAGAAAAGAACCAGGGAAATGGATCTATCAATTATTATTAACCATGGTCTTTCAGAATACTTGGCCATTACAAAGTGGAAGAAGACGCTGAGATCTGGAGAAGGATTTTGCAAGCCATTTCCATGCAGTTTATTCACAGAGTTAGAAACATGGAAAACATTCTTGCTTTCAGTGGCAACACAATGATCAGATTCATGCAATTTGTCTGCAAACACGGGCCTTTCTAAAGACAGAGTAATCTGGGTCCCTTCTTTTTTAAAAGACTAATGTTTAGTCTTTTTTAAAGACTAATGTTTTTACAGGCAAAATAACCACCACAACAAAAAGCCAATCTGATCAATTCCAACAAGGGATAAAACCCTACCCATTACATATATTCAGCAGAAATGGGCATGATATTTACTGTGGAAATTTTGATCCATGGATAGTATCGTGTATCAAGCTATAATGGAAGACATTCAATATAGCGCTCAAGTGAAGGGCTTTTTAAAAATTAAATATAATAAAACAGAAAAAGTACAGAACATTTATATGAAAAAAAACTAAAAAAAGAAACTGTGTTAGTGTTATCTATGCTTTTTTCTCAATTCTTTGGTATTGATATTTTTGTTTGAATTTCATTCATCATCTTCAATAGTGTATTCCAAAGGTGCTTTTTCAGGAGGCAACTGGACTTTCTTGTTTTTTTCTTTTGAAGACGTTTTGCTTCTCATTAAAGAAGCTTCTTCAGCTCTGACAGGATAGTGGGGAATGGAAGGATTTATATTCCTTGCAGACAGCTGGTAATTTGCATCCTTTTAGAGAATTGTTGAGGCCACTTGGAGGTTTATCTGTGTCCTCAGGATCACCTGAGTAGTGCTCCTGGTTCCTGTAGTCTGCAATTTTTCCCTCTGGAAATCCATTTCTAAATCAATGCCATTTAAAGGGTGTTCATCTCAAATTGTATAGCTAAAAGTCTGCATATAAATCCTTCCATTCCCCACTATCTTGTCAGAGTTGAATAAGCTTCTTGGATGAGAAGTGAAATGCCTTCAAAAGAAAAAACAAGAATGTCCAATTGCCTCCTGAAAAAGCAACTTTGGGACAACCATGACCTGGATGACTGAGAATCTATACAGATCTTCAATAGTGGTTCTGTCAGTGCCCATTCAAGCTTTTTATAGTATAGTTTTATAGTATAGTATAGCTATCATTCCATCTGGGCCTGGCACGACACTATATTCAATGTTTTTATTGCTTCTGTAATCTCTGAATTGTATTTCAATGTAAGTAGCTCAGGTTGGTAGTTGGGCTGTTGGTCTGAGCTCTGAGCTTGGCAATTTGGTTGCAAACATTTCATCACCATTCAAGGAGACATTGTCAGTGTGCTTTGGATTGTGTCATCTGTCAGAGCACTGGTCTTTAAATACCTTTTTATGTGATGCAAATTAGTGTGTATATTGTTTGTTCAGCTACTTCTGAGTCATGGTCTAACTTTGGACTGTTTGATTGGCTGGCTGTTGTTACTAAGGCAGGGTCCTTGATTTTAAGTACCATCTGTGTGATATAAATTAGTGTTGTTTGTTCGGATACTGCTGAGTCATGGTCTAGTTACGGTCTGTGTGGGTGGTTGCTGTTACTGAGTCATGGTCTAATTTCTTGTGAGCTGACATTTCCTGGCTATCAAAAGACATGACCCACTATCATGTCCGTCCCTGAACATTCAGAAGGACACAAATTTGATCTAACCGGGGCCATAGTTGTAACCTAGGTGAAATCAAGGAGAGAAAGAGAATTTCTCTTCTGGTTTTCCACCAATCTTTTCCACCAATGAGTCAATAAACAAACATATTGACATTGATCCTGTCTACCAATTGCTGAGAACGAAAGAACTGCATCAACCGTGGTTCTGAAGATAGCATTTAAAATGAACAAACAGGCACCCTACTACGCAACAATGAAAATCACAACCCATCAGCTAACAAACAACACTAATTTACATCACACAGATGGTACTTCAAATCAAAGACCATGCCTCAGTAACAACAGCCAGCCAATCAAACAGTCCAAAGTCAGACCATGACACAGAAGGAGCCGAACAAACAACATACACACTAATTTGCATCACATAAAAAGGCAGGGGTGAAATGTAAAATTTGTTACTACCAGTTCTGTGGGCGTGGCTTGGTGGGGGGGGGTAATGTGACTAGATGGGCATGGCCAACTTTTTTTTTTTTATCTTTTCAAAGCATTTTTTCT